>BMAV01021209.1:301214-408241 GCA_019973955.1 Trichonephila inaurata madagascariensis | reverse complement strand
GTCAACGGTTGGAAGTCCACTACTCTCGTATCAGAATCCAATACGCCACGAAACATATTCTTTTGATTCTGTTGATTGTCGAGAACATAGAGTAGCAGTAGCAGAGTCGAGCAGTAGAAAATAAATTATTGAATAAGTAATTAGCATTAATTAATAAAATTAGTTATTAATAATAAACACTTAATTATAAATTTTACCTACTATATACATAGGATTATAATTAATTGAAAAAAAAAATCAAGGTCAATGGGGGGGTGGACCCATGGATTCCCTCCCCCCTTTTGTGTGCCACTGAAAGGAATACAAATACTTCTTATGTACTTAAGAAATCATGTTATAAATATTTTAAAGAAAACTTAAATGACCCAAACTTAAATATTATTACCCAAACACTTGCTTTTAGTGGTTCATAAGTCCATAAGAAGAAAAGAATTTGTGACAGTCCCTCTAAAAATTCTTCACGATATTTTCCTACTTAAAAAAAATCAGGTATTTTCTTTTTAGTATCAGTACAAACCAAAAAATAATTCTTCAATAAAAAATAATTATAAGTCTCATCCAGAGTTATATAACATTTCTTAATCTCAACGCACAGAAATGGATGAACTTGAAATCATTTAAAGATAAATCGGAACTTTTAACACCCTTCAGTCCAATTTGATACGTTTTACAAAGCCAAATCGAAAGCTGACCATGCTCCCAGAACGAACCCTCCCGTATCTGGTACTATGATCTTTTCTATAAATTTATTCGCCACTTTATCACTTATTTTGCAACGGGTGGAGTTTTCTATAAATAACTGGCCGATAGCCGTTCAATGGGGTGTCGGCAGTCCAATTCGGAAACGGGGCGGATAGAACCGGATGGACCGAGCGTCCCTTCCCCTCATGCCTTTCTTAGAGGACCCTTGATTAGAGTTCTTTGGGACTCTTATCGAATGCGGAGCCTCTGCGGAAGAGAAACGGATACTAGTAGAGTGATAAGTGAGAGAGCGGATAGCTGCTTTTATTTGTTGGTTATTTGTCCTGAAAACATCGCTTCGATGGACAACGACTTTGGCAGGGGGAGAGAAAAAAGTTCCTCCAGACCCTATTTTATCCTTTTCCTTCCCTCTAATGTTTCAAATGCTGTCAAGTTGAAGTAAACAAACTATGGGTAGAGATTCTTTGGATCTGTGTGCTGCGATCAAGTACCAGTATTTTCTGTTCCAATGAAGTCGTGTGTAGTTTTATCACAACGATTTATGTCATGCGTGTAAGCTTTATTGGTTAATTTATTTCATGGATTATGGGTTTGTAAAATGTTGTTTATGGCGGTTAAGCGTAGCGCAAATCCTTTTTTCTTCCCATTACTAAATAATTAACTTACATTCAATAGAAGGAACAGAAGAGCATTTTTAGGGGGTGCCGTAGTATTTCCAACCAATTTTGTTGAATATGTTTTAAATTATGACATCTATGACAGACAAATTCTTGTTAATAAAAAATCTTGTTCCTCTAGGTGAGATTATTTCTTTTAATAGTTTTACTATTACTTTCTATATATTGATGGATATATGTGACAATTTTTTAAAATTTTTTTACTGATTGGTGTATAAATGCGTTGCTCATTCAAATATTTTGCTATATAATTGAAATAACGAATAACAAGCTCATAAGAAAACAATATATTATAAAAATAACATAGTACTCTATGCATGCATAGACTTTTATAGGTTAAAACCTTTTTATTTAGGTAACAAGAAATAAAAAATGTTTCGAATGTAATTACTTCTTAATTCCTCTTAAAAACACTGTTGTATTGTCATACTCAAATTTCATGCTTATGTAGTATATAATGTTCTTAAATAACACATCATTACTAATAGTTTATCTATATAATAAAACTTCATATTTAAATGAAAAACCAAAGCATGTATTTTTTCTCTTTCTGCATTGCTTTATTGCTGAAACGTAGAATCGAGTTTCAAAAATTTTTTCAGGGTGAAAAGCAGAAATCAACAAATTCCACATAAACAGTACTTTTATTTTGTATTGATATAAGTAATAAATACTGTTTTACTCGTGTCAAAGCCTTACAAATATTGTGTAGTTTTTGAAATATTAGTGTACCACAAACACGCAAAGCGCTTCTAAAAATGTTGATTGTAATATACGTACATAATTTCCATCTTTTAATTATATTTTTATATTATTAGTACTTTCATGCAAATATCGAATAAGTAACTCATTTTGCAAATAGAATTGGTGCGATATATATTAGTTAGGCTGTTTTGAAATTTCATCATTCCCAAAGAAATTGTATTGCAAGAACATTTATTTTACAATTTTTGATGAATGAAACTTATTGAAACTTACCGTATGTATTTATTTTGTTCTGAACTGAAACTCTAAATATACTTATTTTCTAGAAAACTAGTCTACACTAGTAATAATTAAAACAAAAAGCGTACTTTACCCAAACGTGAAGATATACATTTTTAAGCAATTAATTATAAAATCCTTTAATAAGAGCATTTGATACTGTACACTAATTGAGAAATCTTTGTGGAGATTTATATAGTAACCATAAGTAGTTTATTAAAGTATGGAATATGAATAATTTTTATTACACCTAATGCATAGACTAGTTAGGAAGGAGTTATTCACATTTTAAAGAAGGATTTACGAAACATTTAGGAAATTAAGGTATGCAACTACATTCGGAACCGTGATTTTGCAAAAGCGTACAAATGAAAAATTTTTTATATGTTTAATATCACTTAGATTAGAATACACTTATAAAATTGTTTTAAGAATATTATTACAATAAAAAAAATATTTATATAAAAGCAATATTTTGGCAAAAAATGAACTTATATATAGAATTACCTTTTTTTCAAAACATTCTCCTCTTATGAAAAGGGCATCTATAATAATAATATTTTGCTTATGGATATCTAAGACTTCTCCAAAGGGCCAGAACCACGACTTTTGAAAAATTACCATTATTTTCAGAGTTACTACCTATTGAAATAATTATCAGTGCTTTTCTGTTAAAATTTCTCCACTGTGATGTATTGAAATAGGGATCAATCCACTTCTAAAATATATATTTCAAAAATCCTTGTTCAGGCTCTGTACAGAGGTCTGAGCTATATATACGCAAAATATTATTACAGAAGCATTTTCCATAAAAAAGAATATTTGGAAAATGAAGAATTCTATGTTAATTTTTTGCCAAAATATGGCATTTAAATCATTTTTAATTGTAATAATATTTTTAAGACAATTTAATACGTGTATTCTAACCTAAGTACCCTAAATATTAATAAAATATTGGTTTGTACGCATTTGAAAAATCACGGTTCCGAACGTAGTCGGATACCTTAATGGAACAACAATAATAAATATACTCTTTACACAACTATGTGACGGGCTCACGCGTCTTTTCTGTAACATAACCTCTGGGTTCTTTGACGGCCAAGATTAATGGCAACTCTTTTCCAACCAAAATCCAAGAAGCGAAATGCGATTATGAAATGCAAATAAGATAGCTTTTAAAAGAACAGAAGTTTCAGTAAGCAGTATGGCAATTTAGGGAAAGTTATGTTTGGAAGAGATACGAGTGTGAATTGACAGCCTATCAAAAAGTTAAGGTGCATATTAGCTTGGATTAAGGTAGGACTGATTATTTGATATTAGGACTTGTAATATTATCAGAATTGAAAGTAGGTGGATAATATAATTACTTAGATAAAGTGGTCTAAATTACGTGATTCGGTTTAAATATCACTGTGTGTTTGGTTCATTAAATTCTCACTTATATAAATTTATCTAAATTGTTCGAAGTTTAATTTATATTCTTAATAAAGTCATATTAAGAATTTTAAAATGTCTATTCATTTTGAGAATCCCACACCTCTAATTCACGCTGACAATCAAAGATATGGTCACCAAAGAGCGACCATATCACAACTACACAAACTATTTTTTTTTTGTTTTTTTTTTTTTGCTTAACTATGCGATTTATGTGAACGTTATCATTCACAGAAAAATCAAAATTGTTTAAATTCATTGTTATTTATTTACAAATATATATTTAGAGGAAAATTCTACTTACATGGAACTGTATATGCAATATAATATATGTAATTTTTATATGTATATATAAAAATTGTGTGTGTGTGTGTAAAAATTAGTTTCTTACTCTAAGCAGAGTTTATAAGCTGAACAAGTCACCAAAAAAAGTAAAATATATAATTTCAGGAAAAAATTTCTCAAATACATTAAAATTTTATTAGGATTTTTCTTCTTTTTTTTGAGGCAAAAAAATGTACATATATGTGTATGTGTGCGTGTATAATGCAGACATCCAAAAAAATTATACCTCTTAAGAGAAGACTTTCTTTTTATGCTGCCATACTAAAAGAGGAAAAAGGGAAAAAGAAAACCACAAGAATGATGGAACTTAGAGACCTATTTTATGCATGATATTATTATTTGCACAAAGAGGATATGAACGACCCATGGGATAGTATAAGTGCCAAAAAATTCAAAACTCATTTATTTACCCATGAAGAGGTCTCCGAAACACTTTACTTATCACTGAAGTCACCCCTTTCGAATATTTTATTGGGGAATTTTAATAAACTCTCGATGCTGGATACTTTCTGCTGAAAATAAAATTAGCATTTTGTATTTATCACATCGAGATTACTTTATTTTTTATGCTAATTTTTTCTCTCGAGATAAGACTAGTTCTCATGAATTGATTTTGTTACTACGAAAAATTAATACTTATATTATCCTTGATAAGGTTAATATTTATATGCTGTTAATTTTAACATTTTTAGACATACTTCTTTTGAAGGAATATGTCAGTATAGTAAAGCTTTAGGTTTATTTCCTCCAAAATTTTTTTTTCCATGTAGTGTTGATTATTTCAAGATATAAATGCCACTGAAGGAGATCCTGTAGTGAATTTGAATATCTGGCAGAAGATGAATTATACATTTTAGTATTAGTACATAGCTGACTGAGTGGCGTAGTCTGTTAGGCGCTGATCTTGTACGCCCAAGTTTGTGGGCTTAACCCTGGCCCAAGTTGGTGTATTTTCATCTTGTTTGGCTTGGGTTCTCTCGGCAAAATTAAATTTCTTGTACAACTTGGCATCGTTAGAGCTCAGGTGCCCTCTGGAGAGGAAATTGGGTGTTAAAATTACATAGTGCAGAGCTTCTCAAACTGTGGGGTGCACCCCCTAGGGGGGCGTGATAACTCTAGAGCATATAGAAAAGTCAGAAACAAAAGATTATTTCAAAAAATTATTAATTTTTTGAAAGTAAAACAAACAAAATACATTCTGTCATAATGAAAAAAAAAAACATTTACACTGATATAAAATACAATTTTAAATGTATCAGTACTGCACAATGATCGTTATAATTATCTTAACAATACTAAGTTAAGAACAAGTTTAATAATTACCTGTGGCCGCACCGGGGGTTGGTCATGTATAAAATTATATGCAAAAATTAACACTTATCTGGATCATTTGAATGGCTTATAATTAATCCCTTAGCTGTAGATTAAAAGTTACGCGATTCATTCCCCAATGCCTCGTTTGCATGTATGCCCGCATATGTGGTGTATTTTGGGGGAAGGAAAAAAAGAGAATATATATATTTAAGAAAATCCACTGAAATAAGTAAATCCTTCTAAAAAAATGTTAATGTCATTTTATTGCATACCAGTCTTCGGAATAAATTTATGGATATTGGTGAACAAACATTTTTTCGGAAAGTCGTATATATATGTCCGGGGAAATTTACGCACTGGCTGAGCGAGACGTTTATATACGTCGGTGGCGAAGAGGTTAAAGTCATATTGTAGCTTTAGCGTCAAAGTATTGTATTATTGAATTCAATACATCGTTATTGTATGGAGGGGGTGCGATGAAAATTGTGATTAAATAATGGGTCGCAAGTATTGAAAGTTTGAGAAGCACTCACATAGTGGCAATTTGTGCCACACTAAAAGTGATACCAGCTCCCTGGGAATGTTCTAGGTCTGCAATGCTAATTACCAATCAGCAGCCCCATTTGGATTGATTGAATTTTAACGTCACACTGTTCAGCTACACGAGGGCTTTTGGCGACGGACCACGTAATTTTGAACTATGGTCAAGTGACGTGGACGACACCTGAGCTGACACCCCCTCTCCTAACAACCACACCACACCAACGGGAGGAAATTTCCCCTCACGATTTAATGCACCCCCCCACAGGGGGCCGGGATGGGCTAAACCCTTGTCAAGCAAGCCACAACCGATACCTATACCACCGCCCCGCGACCACAGCCCATTTGGAAGAAAAATACAGTAAGCGACCGCGATAATTCGATGGAAGGAACCGAGGGAAAGCTTGAATCACGGGCGGGAAAAAAAACCCAAAATACACGATGAGAATTTTTTTCAACAATTTAAATTTAAAAACTATGTAATAAAACAAAAAAATTTATGTATAAAAGTTTTTTTTTAAAGTATTCTTAAAAGTAATATTATACAAAAATATTATCGGGTAAGAAACCGTATTGTTAAAAAGAATACATTTATGTATTAAAAAAAATTTTAAAAGAATGATATTACTACAAATTTTTTTAAGAAAAATCGTTTTTTTTGTTTTATGGCATTCATTTTAACCTTTGTCAATTTTTTTTCTAGAATAAATGCAGGGAAAAACTGCATCCACATGAGAAGAAAAGTTGCGTAGTTTGTTTAGTACCAAGTTTTTTCGAGTTTCGGAGTCAACCCGATGGTCATCAAAGGGAACGCAAAACCAAAAACAAAAAATGAAGCCCCAAACCCTTTTTGGTTACAGGACTCTACGTGATATTGAGTGTTTGAACTGTCGTGAGTTTTATTATATCACTTCGAACTACCACGTGTTGTATTCAGGTCAGCCCCCCGATTTTTTCTTGTTTGGTGTACCAAAACGTATTTTTAGTTTGAAAACGGTTTTTCCGGGGTACGACTTTGAATTAAAGGAATTCGTATCATCAAGGTTTGAATTTTAATGATAGAATTTTTGATATTGTTTAAATAAAAATTTTTGCGCTTTTCGGACTAAGGACTTTATTAAAGGAAAAGCGAAGCATCTTTCTTTTAAAATTTCGCCCAAAAACCCCAAAAACCCTGTTAATTTTTCCCGGCAAATTTTTAAACTTTTTTTAAACCCAAAACCAGAAAAGACCAAAAAACCTTTGGGAAAAATGGGGTTTTAAAAACCCAACCCCCAAAAAACTGCCCTTTTTTAGCCGGGAATTTTTCACCCCCTTGAGGGGAGGATGCTGATTGTTTATATTTTTTGACTGTTTTGATTTAATTTTTAATTTAAAATTTTATTTAATCGTGACTTTAATAAAATATAAACACCAAAAAAAGAATATTAAGTATTTTTTTAAAAAGCCCAAACGTATACCACAGTAAATAAAAGAGAAATAATTAAAGTTTTGTGCGGACCGGTGTATTTGATCCACGGACCGGGGTTGGGAACACGGTTAAAATATAACGCTAATATCTTATTCATGAGATTAAAAAAGCTGGGTGAAATAACTTTTTTACAGTAGGGGACTTGAAGGAAACGAGATGATAGCGCACATAAATATATGTGTTAGTGTGTGCATGTATGTGTAAAACAAAAAGTTTACTTTAAAATTCACCCCATTTATTTTTCACTAAATTATAACCCCAACACCTTATTTTTAAACCGCCCCTTTTTTTAGCATTAAAGGATTAAAATCTATATTTTGGCAGATTTATTCGTGATTCTCGTTAATAGGAGACCTTGAATTTTTGACTGATTTATTTATGATTTACACTAAAATATTATCATAATAGCTTACACGTTTTCTACTGAGCATATAGACGTCTTAAGACTTCTTGAGGCCCTGGGTCCCTATGCAAAAGTAAGCCCTGCGCCCTTACACAAATGCAGGCCTCACCTATGATCCTTAAAAATGAAGACAGTACATAGCATACGTAGTCAAATACTGTACACACAATAACCCGAAACAAATAAAAGTGCATGACTTACAATAGCACGAACCGGCTCAACCGACTGCCGCATTTTATCTGAGTGAGTAATGATGGTGTATGGTGGTAGACCTAGGCCTATACAAGGACGACGGTTTCACACGTAGCCAGTTGACATATTGTCCAAAATTCTCAGATTTCCGAGAATACAACCGGAAAAAACATTTGACAGTTGAAATTATTCGAATCATGATCTCATCAAGGCTCAGCCAACAGCGAGACGAGGCCTCATCGTGGCCGAGGCCCTGGGCTCGGGCCCATTTATGCCTTAAGACGTCCCTGACTGAGCAGTTGAAACTTTTCACTAGAACAGTTATATTATTTTTACAAATAACTAACATTTCTCTTCACTTGAACGTGTGATACTATTTTTTTCATTATATTTACCCTTTTATTTAAATGTAAAAAAAAAGGGATAATTTCCCGTCTTGCTTGCCTAGCACTTAAGGCTATCTTCGGCTAATGTTAAAGAATAGGAGCCAAATTCAGAGTTTCTTTTATATATAAAAGTACTCACACACAGAAAAACACACACACACACACACACACACACACACACACACACACACACACACACACACACACACACACACACACACACACAAATATTAATATTATATTCTGGCTACACTATCCCCAAAGAACCTCTTATTTTATCATACTACTCATTTTATGAGTTTTTGACACTTTTTTTTTATAAATGGTTTTGATTTTTCCTGTACCGTAATGCTAAATGAGCTATTCCTTCACATGTTAAAAGGAAAAACTAATTATTTATGAAATATTTTGAAATTTTAAAAACACTATATTATGAACAAATGCATGAGTTACAATGTCACACAATATTATAAAAATTGAGGTATTTTTTTCTTTTTGAAAATGAACTCAGCTTCAAGTTCACGCTCTCGTACATATGGCGAAAACAGCCTTAAACAAAGAACATGTACAATTTTCCCATTGATGTTAAAATTACTAATATAAAAGGTTATTGATTATTTGGCGATTTTTAATTGCCACGACTACAATTCACAAAAGGAATACCAAACACACACACACAATAGAAATGTAGTTTAAACAGTGAAGTAGTACTAGCTCATCTGATCTATAAGCTCAATATTATCACATTAATTACCCAAATTCGGTGGTGTATTGTTCTAAGAAAATGTTTATTATCTCGCGGTACTCATTTTTCATTAACCACTTTTGGGAACTGTTTATTTATACTTCAAAATAAATAATACTTGGATAAAAAACTAAGGAAAGGTTAAGAATTACGTGTACTAGTTTTGTTGCTGATCTTTCTCTCTTTAACAGTACTTATAACGAAAGACGTTTTCAAGTTTTGCTGAAGCAAGAATTCCTTCACTTTAAAGAAAGTATCGAGAAGCACACAAAAATATGTTTGGCCTTGCACCCCGGACTTAAAATCGGGCTCTCATAATTGCAACCCAAATATTCTCTAAGGTCGTATTTTCCGACTCGTCGATACGTGCGAGATCATTCCGAATTCAAAAGTTATCAATCAGCTCTGCATCATAAAGTTCCCTAAACTTCTTCCCCGAAGTCAAAGGCTCCAAAAAATATCAATTTTATTCTTGTCTTTCGGTACTAAGAAGAGTCAGGCCCTGTCTCCTTCGTTTGATGCTTATTTATATACATAGATTTTTTTTTCCTTTGTGAGCGCGTCCACAAACACGAGCAGTTGCAGTTCTTGATGAGATGCTGAGGTTTTTGCGCGAAGCGGCGACAACGGGTTAAAGGAGCCTTTGGGATCTGTCGCCAAGGGATTTGGATGACATTATAAATGGTTATGTGATGATCGGAGCGTTGAGAAAACACCCGAAGCCAAGGCTTAGTCAATCCGGGGCGGGAAACTGCTTTGCATAGACACGCATTAGGGGAGCGTGCGTTGAAAGAAAGATGTCCCGCGCGTCGTTTTGTGGGATTCTACCTCACTTCGACAGTTCGCTCCTTTTGGCGACGATTTTTACTTGGGGGCGGTATTCTTAGTGACAAAGGGTTTTGCTTTTTCAAATTCCACTTCAGTTAGAAGGATTTTGAAATTAATTATAAACTCTCATTGTACGATAAGATTAAAAAAATATGTAAATTAATGAATTTTTGATGAGAAGATAAAAAAGATATAGCAGTACATTTTTTCTCGAAAAACTTTAAAGGTAGGGATTTTCTTTGAGTAAATGAGAGTTGCACAAAAAACAATTCTTAATATGTTAACAAATAAATCTGAAATGCATTTTTATTAATTCTTTAAAGTTTTTTCTTATTTTTAAAATGATACTTTAATTTACTTTTATTCTTTGTGTAATTTTTTCCTAGGTAATATTGTTTCATTTATATGAATCCCCGTTAATAATTGTACATGTTTCATACACAATTATAGGTGCTTGAAATTAGGACCATAAGCAGTGTTGCCAGATCGAGCGATTTTTCACGAATTTTGCTACTTTTTAAAGCTTTCCGCTACTTTTTTTAATCCTATTGCTACTTCGCGAATTTTATGCTACTTCACTTGAAGATCCAGCTACTTTTTGCTACTTTCAACCATATATAAAAGTATTGGAGCAATTTTCGGAAAAATCGCAAAGAAAAAAATGACTTAAGTACCCAAAGAAAACATTGAGTTGCCAGTATGTTTTACCACTCGAAAAGACACAAAACTCTGTAATTCCTCCCCCTTCCCTACCGGCACCGACACGATTCGGAGCCTATCTAAGAGGTACTCCCCTCTCCCGCTACTCCTGTCCACTGCAAGTAGTAGAAAAAAAGAAATAGGGACTCTTTTTGATCCCTATAGAAGCATGAAAATGAAACATGTAATATTCTTAAAAAATAGGCTGAGAGAATTTCTACATAAATATTAAACTGGAAAAGTAATTGCGAAAGGACAAATTCTTATAGAACTAAGTAAATTGTATAATTAGCATCAACGGTACTACATTGAATTAATGAATAAAAATCTATTTTTGTAATTGACTTACGTTGCAGCACTGGACTTATAAAGAATTGCATACAATGACAAAAGTAAGCACTTGTCATCTAGATAGATTATGTGATAAAAATCTGATAAAATCCCTTTTGAAAGGTTTTGATCTAGATTCAGTGGTGTAACGTACACCCTCGCATTGTGGGGCCCAGGGATTCTAGGGGCCCAAAGCCTGACTGACGCCACGTACGTATTAGGGCTTGGGGTCCAAAAGCTGACTTTGCAAGGGGCCCTAATACTCTCCCTTACGCCACTGTCTAGATTCCTCCCTTTTCAATCAACTACTTGTCTTACTATCCCTTTACTTAAATTAATACAAGGATAGAATTAAATATTGTTAAATTAAAGCTGCCAATTTTAGCAGAATTTGAGTGGATTAATTTATTCTTTCAAAGTGATCATGGTGATCATTGCAAATTAGTGAATGCATTAAAAGATTGCATTACTCTTTTAAGAAGAATTTACCCTAAATGTATGAATCTCGAAGTTGACATGAGTTTAAAAAGCATTTATTTGCCTATTGAAGTATTTGATGCATGTTTTTTTTTGAATAAACTGACAAGCAAAAGTAAAATAATTTCTACAGAATCTAATATTTTTTAAAATTCAAATTGTCCTTTTTTTTTATCTGCCTTTAGAATTAGCAGAGCAATCTAAATTATATGTTCTGGAGAATCAATGGAGACAAATTTTCAACATACAGTTGAAGGATGTTTTTCTATCTGAATCTGAACTTTTAAATGATGGAGAATTATTTTGGTGACACATTTTTAATATAAATACGCAGTTGGAAATCCATTTTTAAGATATTTGGCTATATTTGCTTTAAAGCTTTACAGCCTACCCATAAGTAATGCTACTGTAGAAAGGGCATTTTCCAGAGTGACGTCAAAAAAGACAAAATTAAGGAATCGAATGTGCCTTGAACTGTTTGAGTCAATCCTTAGAATCAAAATGACTTAGGAAGAATGAGGGACTTGCTGCGTTGATTTCCTTCCATCACCACAAATGCTTCAATATAATTCAGAAATTTATAAAAAAGAAACAGCAGATCATGTTACTTAGCAGGAAGAATTTGAAAGTATTTTAAATGAATTAAATAATTAAAGCATTTTAACGTATTTTTTAAAATAGTTTTACACAATTAAAAAATTATATTTATGAATTATATATAAGTGAAAATCGATGCGCTACTTTTCGCTACTTTTTCCCCTTTTCGTGCTACTTTGCAGCGTAAGTTTCTGATAACTCTGACCATAAGTCATCTGGCAAGCCTGACAGTGGTGCTGTAAGGAATTCCTTACATTCTGGATGATTCCTGGCATGTCACGTATCCTCTCGACAGCTATGGATATTCGAGCGATGAGGTCTTCAACTGAAAGAACGGGCTCGTAAACCAAACACTTAATGAGGTCCCAGAAGAAGTCCATGCATTTTTGAACACTTGTTGTAGTACAACCTTTCACTAAAATGTTTTCAGTTTTCTGTGTTCTTTTACTCTGCTTCTTTGCACCATAGCTCGTAACTACGGCATTTGCGACACTGCATTCCTTTGTGATTTCGAGTCGTTTTTGTCTCCCTCCACACTCTGCAAGTTTGTCGGTCTGGTAGCAAATCACCCTACTTATAAGATACTAATTAAATTCTTTAATTTAGTAAAATAGAACATTTATGAAGGAAATAGTATAATTTATGTGTATTAAATACAGAGCATATTAAAAAAAAAAATCGTAATCTTAATCTTATTTTCATTTTTTCATGGTTAATTTTTTTATAACTTAAACTAAATAAACTCTTTTTATTGTGATTAAATATACAGGCTTAATTGTACTGCTAAATTAGTAATATTATATTCATCATAACAGTAGCAATGTAGCACCATAAGGTATACATAACCCTCATATTATTATAAATGTTTTGCGTGATTGGCTCATACCAGGGCGTAGCTACCGCCGTATCAACGACACGGGGCCCCCATGTTACAGGGGCCCCATTATTTGTAAGAATATAATCATAAAATGTCAAAAGGCCCCAAATAGGGGTCCCAAGAAGTTTTGATAAAGGGCCCACTCAGGACTAGCTATGCCAGTGGCTCATACATAGTTATATACATGAACCTAAGTTACGCCCAAGTGAAAAAAGAATTATTGGTTTATATTATTTCTATATAATTTTCTAAAACTGAATATGAGGATTAAAAGAATGAGAAAGGTAGGGGAAAAAAAGAGGCAGAAGTTAATCAGATTTAAGCCTGTCACTTTAGAAAAAAGGCAGTAAAATGGAAGTTTCTAACCAGTTAAAAGAAAATACAAGATAAGAATACAGGATAAAACTGAATCATTTGAACAGGATAACCGGAAGAAATAATAAATAAAAACAGTCAAAAAGTTATTTTTTCTTCTTTCTTCCGTTCCAAATGTTTGTACGGTAATAAACGAACCCTTAACTGCAGACAAATTAAACACGCCACAGTTACAATGATCTCCACTACTCCCACAAATATCAAGTGAAAGAATGATCCTGGTCATGAGGTCATAGCCGGCGTTGTTTCTGTCTTGTCATGAGCTTGAGACTTGGTGCCAAGACACCTTGTGTAGAAGGACTGATGCGTGTTGAATCAGTCTAGGCTCACAGTCCTTTCATTGGCGTGGAGTGGAATTTCGGAGAGTAAGGTGTCTGCTCAGATGTCGTCTTCAGCATTTCACCGGTGGCCGCGGTAACCTAGTGGTCAAGGTTACGGACCCGTGGCTGACTAATAAGTTCGAGCCTAGTGCCATTGTAGAACCACCGTGCAGAGGGGGCCGATACACTTTAAATCTGTATAAGCTCAAACAACCTCACGTTGGTGGGGTGTGGAATTTAGGAGAGAGGGATGCCAGCTCAGGTGTCGTCCTCGTCATTTGAACAGGGCTTAAAATTACGACGTCCGTTGTCAATAGCCCTCATGGAGCTTTGTGATACCCCGCGCCCCTGGGGTATCATCTCTTCATCCCCGTGACCTAGATTTGTAGGGATAAAAGATTGACCCCTCGAACCTTCCATAATAAAACTAGTTTATTATTATCTCAATATATATTAATCAATGCAACACTAGTCTTAGAGGAAAATGATCAGGAGTGATTTGACTTAATTAACAATTCTTAGCAAATAGCGCATTAAATCTAACTCACTTTCTTTATGATAAATTAACCTCCGAATCCTTATCTATAGCCGATTTCTTAACTATCTAGAATCCGCTCTATAATTAAACTTTAATAATCTATCGCTTACCGATATCTCACGGCGATCTGCAACCAAACTTTATATCCGCCTCTTGTACTTTCTTCCTTTAATGTAAATCTTCTATATAACTTATTATCCGACTTGATCCGGCTACTATGCAACTTTCTGGCTTCTAACCGACTTCTATATGGCTCCTATAATACTCTTCGGCCTCCAGCCGACATCCCGCTAATGCAAAAGCTCCAATATATATAATCATTCCTAATCTGCATATCGCGTTTTCTTCTTGAGAAAGTTGGAATGAAATGCCATTCTGGCCCCAAAGATTTTCCTAGAGGATTAATAGAAGGCTTGATAAAGCCCCGTCACAACTTTATAGTGCTTCGTTAATATAAGGGTTATCCAAAGGAAAAATGGTCACGTGCATTTATGTCATAGTGATTGCAGCCATAGCAACGTCATTGAACATGGACATAAAGGAGGTAGGAGGTGTACGCCGCATACGATGTGCAATGATGAAACTTGTTCGAGGTAGAGGAAATGGATCAAAAGAGTAAATTAGTATTATTCATGGATGCATCCATATCGGAACAATGCACGGTAGTAAGATTTTTGGTTGCGGAAGGTGAGCAGGCTGCGGGCATCTATCAGTGAATAGAAGCAGTTTGTGGTGTGCATTACTTAGTTCGAACAATTGGTGCAAAAGTTTTCGTGAAGGGTGGCAAACAATATCAGATCTCCAACACAATGCCAGCCCAAATGTCTCCCGTGAAACCCAGACAACCTTAAAAAGATTCGTTGAAAAGTGTTGGAACACCCACCGTACAGTCTAGATTTGTCTCCCTGAAACCTTCCACACTTTTTTCACTTAAAAGAGCATTGCGTTTCCATTCGGACGATGAGGTGAATTAAGTTATACAGGACTTCCTCGAGAATCAACCACGCTTTTTCAATATCGAAGGCATAGATCTACTGTCGAAACGATGGGACTTGTGTTACAACATCTACGGCAATTTATTTTAATCTCCAAGAAAGATATTCTTTTTATTCATCTGGGCAACCCTTATAAAACTCTCACTCAGCCTTTGACAGAAGCTCAAAATTACAAGGTTCGTCGCCAACAGCTCTCGAGAAGTTTGGAAGTGGAACGAAAATAAGCAGTCAATCAACTCACAAAAATTTGCTTTCTTCCCGCTAAAAAGTTCCGACTTGGTGGAGAAAAAAATATTCACTTTTTTAAAATCCCTCTCTGAATGTTTCCTTAGAATTCATTCTCTTCGGTGTGGAATCTATTCAATAATCTAGTTCCCATACACCCTTGATCGAATCGGAGCGATAAGAATGAATTAAACAAATTTTCTTCGAAAAAATTGTAAACTTTTAACAAGAAATAGTACAGTTAGTGCGACAACAATAATAATAAATAAAAGGAAAATGCGATAATAAGTAATAGGATAGTTCAAATATGAAACTGAAGCATTAATGTAGTACACGCATAATATCATTAAAAATTATTGAGTAATGTACAAGTTTGTAGCATGGTAGCACATATGAACATGTAGCATGAATACTATATGAACAACAAAAAGTTGTGTGAAATTAGTAATAGAAAATATATTCAGTGAATGTAATAAATTGTAACAATACAAAAATATATATAAATACATTTCTATATTTATTCAAGATAAACTGAAATTTTACTATAACGGTATTCAAAAGTTTTAAGATAACGCCAAAAATAAAAGAAAACATGATGTTCTATATAAGAAGTGCCAGTGTATACAAATAGTGATTTTTTGTGTAATTGTGTTTATTTAACATTGTCTATAGTATGTTACTTTATCTTTTTTTTTTCGAGATTCAATAAAACCTTTCTCAAATCCAAGGAAAAAAAAATTATCACTATTTTTTAATTCGTACTATTTTAGTTCACACTCTCTTTATATATATATATATATATGTATGTAATAATTCCCTCTAGTATCCTTTTTGTTTTTTTTTAACTCTTTGTACTAATATTTAAACAAACTTTAATTCTTTGGTCTAAAAATAACGTCGTAATCTTAATCGCAATCGGCTAAACCGAAATCCCTGTCCCGCCCATTCTATCCAATCAGAACTACTATTACGTAATAGTCACGCACTTGCACTGCTGGTATAAAAGCAAAAATCTTGTGTAATCGCTCTCTTTGTCTGCTTGCCTTCATCATGTAAAAATGTAAGTAACTGCATCTCTTTGTCTTTCTGACCTCCAACATGTCGCTGCTTATTCAGTGTGAAAATGTACAGCAATTGGGTTTTAATCTGCTGATGTGTGCTTCATAATAAAGGAGGTAAAATGATCCGGAAGATGTCTTAATTAAATCAGATATGACAACAACCAACACCGGCCAACGCTACTACAATACTTCACATATATATATATATATATATCTTGTCCAAAATTTAAATCGTTAATAAAATATTTTTTATTCATCCTATCAAGTTCAAATACATTTTTTTTAAACTTGTAGAGGATGACACTTGATGTGAATACAGTTTTTTCAAATATTAATTCTATTTATTTAATGAATAAATAGTGACAAACAAAAAGTAATAGTCCAACACCCTATATAAAAAGGAAAATGGAAAATTGCTAGGAAAATCGCTTTCTATTTGCCACTTCATATTGTGATTCTGTCATATGTATAGACATATTTATACTTATTGTAGTTATTTAATAAAAAGTAACTAAAATAAAAATTTTCTTTGCTGACCTAAGTTGGAATTGACTTAAATTTTTTTTTCTTTTATTATTTGTTTAAACTTATCTTAACCTTTACCTTTAGCATCTCGAAACTATATTATTTCTCTGAAAAATAAGAAAACATAAAAAATAGAGAGATATGAATGTACACACAGGCATACCTTTTTCTTTCTTGTGCATATCGACGCACATACCAACGAATGCGTATGCATTCTTTGCGAAAGCGTTTTTACACATTGGACCTTGCCTATTGATCCAATGACGTGTTTTTCGAAGTCGAAGAGGGGGTAGGGAAGGTAAAAGAGGCAAGCGGGGGAGAGACGTACGTCACCCCTTGTGGGCCGTTTCCGGCCGGGAATGACAGCGATAGGGTCCCAGTAGCTGCAAAGATTGTGATCAGTGGATGGAAATGAGGTGCCGGTAGCGCTCGTAATAAACGGGAATTATCGAACCTGAGGGAATGGGGTCCCTGTCGAGCCACGAAAAAGAATGAGAGCCCACTTCCGAACGGAATTGACGAGAACTGAAACGTTTCGAGCAACCTTCCACCGTTATTTATTTCGGATTCGAAGCCGTTGCAATAACGACTCGTTTGCTTTTACACTGTCAGTAAATGTCGTCTATGAGGAACGAAAAATGTTCTCACCCAGGCGGGTTGGAACGGCTCGATAAATCTCAACGCAACTGTTCCCCGTCTGAGAAATATTTATTTCACGAGGGTAAAGGATGGGGGGAGGGGGGATTTTGTAACGAGCGTTTAAACGTCTCTCAATCGTCTTTGAAACGACGGAACCGAAAGCTCCGTTGGATTGTTTTAACGGAGGGCGGTCAGATAGGGCGCGTTTCAATTAGGTTGTTGCAAAAGGTGGCTGACTAGTACTTAAACGTATTAACGATGCCGCTTTTGTATAGGAATAGCATCCGCTATGTTCTTTTATTGAGGTTTGATTATGGTAGGGTTTTATTTGACCTTTTATTATGATAGATTTAAATTGGAATACTTATAAGAGATACGTTATTTTTGGAAAGAAAGTTATTTAATTTAACTTTTACTTAGTTTTCATTTTCTTAGATTATTCCCTTTCTTTTCCTTTTCCTACGTTTTGATTTATTTCCAATTTTTTTAATGTAACTATTTAATTTTTTTAGCTTTCACACCGTGACAATTAGTTCCTCCTTTTTATGTACTTTTAATTTTTGTTTTAATAGAATTTAACAAAATGAATGCTTTCTTTCTTTCATCTACCACACACAATGTCTTTTCCCTCGATTTTTTTAAGCTTGCTAATAAAAACGTAGTCTCTTATGTGTTTTTTGCCTTTTTAATTTTTTTAGCCTTTTTTATTCATAGTTTTTTTTTTAAATGTATGCATTGTTGAGGTATCTTTATTGAAGTTTTATTTTACTAAAATAAGCATAAGACATCCTCATCTCATATTTTCTTTTAAAAATTTAATGTACAAAGGTAATTTCAACAGGCTAGCCTTTTTTGAAAAAATAAACCTAAATTAGCCTTGCGATTTAATTCTATGCAGATTGTCTAGCTGAATAGAATTATTTGAATTTTTTTTTTTTCTCTGGCTTATAAATAACTTTTCTCTGAATAATCACCAAAAAATCGTTACTTTATAAAATTATTTATCGACCTGATTAAAAAAAACGGAGTTGTCGCCTGTGTATCCATCCCCTTTTACTGATCTACTTTCTCTTCACTTTTTTTCAATTTCAGGTTGTTTTACTTGCATTGAAATATAATAAATATATTTTTTTCATCTATTGGAACAGTCTGTTAGCAAATTATCTTTCAGAAAAAAATTACATCATTAAATTTTTTTCTAAATATTACAATTTTAGATAATTAAAAATAAATGAAACAGGAAAAATAGAAATTTATATAAGTATTTTATGTGATTATAGATACGACCTTTAGTATCAATTTCAGGGGAAATACAGTGCTATAAATTTGAGTGTTTGTGGTTACCTTACAAATTAAAAAAAAAATTTCATTGTAAAGGAAGTCAATAAATGTGTGTGCTTTGATAATTTGAATAACTTTGTTATTCTTTTTGTTTCAAAATATTTTTAAAAAAATCAACATATTGTACAGTTGCAAGCAGAAAGGGATGGTTCTTGGGAAAAAAAGGAAGAAACAAGTAATATGAAAAAAAAAATTAAGTCAATTTTTACTTAGGTCAACAGAGAAAATTTTTATTTTAGTTACTTTTTATTAAATAATTACAATTAATATACATATGTATATACATATTACAGAATCATATATTAAGTGGCAACAGAAAGCGATCTTCTATTCTGTATATGATGGTGAACTATTATTTTTTTGTGTGTTTATTACTATTTATTCATTCATAAATAACATTTTCAGAAATTAGACCATTCAATGCAAGATTCGAACCCACGACATTTGGATTAGGAGTCCAACGCGCTATTTATTGCGCTACAGGGACACAATGAACGATTTTCATTTTTATATATGGTGTAGGACTATTATTTTTGTTTGTTTCTATTTATTCATTAACTTAACTCAGTGGCGCGACATCCCATGAGGGACAAGGCCTACTGTGCCCAACTCAGTATACGCGACCTTGGGCCCTGAGGTGCATGAGCAAATGTTCCGGTCAGGTGGTCAGTGTTAAGTTCCCAAGCGAGCTTGGTACTCATTTTATCGACCCACTGAAGGAATGAAAGGCTGAGTCAAACTTTCATCCCTTCAACCTTTCAAAACCCGGGATTTGAACCTCGGACCTGTGGTGTGGAAGAGCGATGCACTAACCACTCAGCCACTGGGCTTCATTTATTCATTTATGAAATATAAATAATGAATTAATATTTGAAAAAACTGTATTAACATCAAGTGTCTTCCACTACAAGTTTAAAAATATTTATTTGAACTTGAGTGGATGAACAAAAAGTATTTTATTAACGATTGAAAATTTAAACAAGATATATATATATATATATATATATATATATATATATATATATATATATATATATATACACAGGAGAAGTGGGAACTAATAGCAGGAATTGAATAAACGTTCTTCATAAATCAGAAAGTTGAGATACCTTAATGAGATCATATGTGATCTTCATCTGATTGATGATCCAAGAAAAGTACCTCATAAAAGAAAATAATTGTTTTATGTTTAAGATGACTTAATTTGCAGAAAATTGAAGTATACAATAAATTGGAAAGTAACACTATGCATATTCAAAAACATATTTCACGCATTTTATCATTTCGTTTCAAACATTTCTAAGAAGATAACATTTTGAAAGCCTTATTAAGTCCCACTAGAACTGAATGCAGTAAATAAACGATGCATTAAAAATAAAAATAAAAAGTTCATAGATTTTAAAAATTGGATATCTATATTACTTATCTATATAACTGCTTTTCTTTCGAAAATGTTATCATGTGTTTAAATAAAATGGTGTAGTTTTCTAAAAATTTTAATAATAATTGCTTTTTTTTTTTTGCCATTTCGTAAAATTTTAAGTGTTACCTACTTGATTAAATATATTTTTAATAACAATTAAAAAACTTAATCGAGAAGAAAACTACAAACTCCCTCCTTATCTGCGTATTAAAAAAAAGTTTCTTCCATATTTATAATAAAAAACATCATTTTCTTTTACAATTAACCGCACTTCATAATTTCTAATAGGTGTCTTAAGCCCGATGGCTTTGAGTTATTCCTTTCATTTTCGTTTAATGATCATTTCATGGCCGTGCAGTGTTACGTGTCGGAAGGAATTTAAATAGTTCACACCCATTTGGCGACGATAAATGTTCGCCAAACGTCACTTCCCCTTCAATGTGACAAGGGCACTTAAGTCTCTTAATTATAGTGAGCAGCATCATCTAATGTTTTTAACCCCCAGGGTGTCAGTGGGTTGGGTAGGGAGTAAGGGGTTTGATAAGACCCGAAGACGGGAATAATTTATGGATTCCGAAGCGACGGGATAGAAAAATGAATAACAGCGTTCACCCTTGGTGGCTTTTTCTACGGCCAGTGTTACAATCTATGATCCCTCTTTTTTTTCAGTGGTGTCTAAGTGAATTGAAAGATGCGGGGGCGGCGAAGGGGGAAGTGTCGAGTTGAATCTGTTTTGCTCATTGATTTTTTGAAGTCAATCACTGAGAAGAAATAAAAACGTTTTATATTGTAAAAAAAAGTTTGTATATGTAGAAATTAAAAAAAAAACAGTACTTAAATAAATTAGACAATTATAAGAAATTAATAATTCTTAACAATTTAAGAGCTAGTTTTTAAATCAATCTTACAAATTCTTCGTGTTTTAATGTGTTGAAGTATGGATATTGGAAAGTTAAATTTTTAAGATATTATATTTAAGTGGACCCGCGATACTTTTTATATTGGTTATTTCTAAAAAAAAAATTTTAAAAATTGAGATTTATGTTTGTTTTTAAATTGAAATTTTTAATTAAATTTCTCTAATTGAGATGGTACATTTTTTTTAGCACGAGGGCTTGGGCTATTTTATTTAAATGTAATGCTCAACAAAGGGGAACGGGAATGTTATGCACATTAAAAATTCTATAGAAAAAAAATATGTGAGCACAGTAGTATATATTATTACTTAGGAAAGTGTGTGCTAATAAGCATCTTAGCTCAATATGTGATCATTCTTTTGAAAATAATTTGTAGAATAGTTTTGTACTAAATGATTAAGCTTACCCATTTGAAAGATCATTGACTTACGTGTCAATATGCAGTTAAAAACAGTTTTAATTTTCAGTTTGATGAATCCAGAAAATATTATTATTATTTTATTAATAGATATTGACAAAAACGCGCGCGAAATGCATAAAAATAAAGGATTAAAGGAAAAAAAAATTGTGCAAATGTCTTATTAGCCCTAATGAAACGCGATATTTTTTAACTAATCATTTCACGTAAAAAATTGAGTCGTACTAAATTGGAGTTCCAGGTTATGTTGGATTTCTGTTCTTTTTTTTAATTTACTCCTTGTTATATACTTCCCTGATATTACCTATTTTGCTTTACGTTACTTAATTTATCACCATGAATGTAATATGAGTTATTACTTATTATTAAATAAATGCTCATGACTGAATTTTATTTTCTTTGAATTCTCTTATGGAAAAGGAATAATTCGCATCAAATTTGGATTATTTTTTTTTCTAAATATCCTCAGGATAAATTTCAGTACCAAGTTACATTCGATTTAAGACGGCAATTACTATTAGGATAAGAACAACTTTTAAAGTTAGAAAGGAAATTAAGAAAAAAAATTAAATTTAATGGAATTTGGGAGAAAACTTACAATTACTTATTATCTAACCAAGAGAGAGAGAGAGACAAAGAAAAAAAAAAAATTAGAAGAATTTGGATTTTTACAAAGAACTGCAGTGATGACAGGACTGTATAACAGGAGTGGGCAAATAGCGACCTGCCAAGACTGTCAAAAAATCAAATAGACAGAAAATGTTCTGTCTATTTGGGTGAGTATCACAATAATCACAATAACAATTAGCACAATAAATCAATTGAATAAATTTGCCACAATTTCATTTAACTTATATTTATTAATTTTTAGGGTACAATTTATATCTTATGAGATGCAAAGTTATATAATGCAGTGCTTCTCAAAGTTTTAACATTTGCGACCCAATATTCAATCACAATTTTCATCGCCCCTCCTCTATGCAATAACAATGCATTGAATTCAATAGTACTATACTTTGATGCTAAAGCTACAATACGACTTTAACCTCTTAAGTATCACTGGCGCATACAAACGTCTCACTCAGCCAAAGCGTTAATTGCCCTGGACGCATATATGTCTTTCAGAAGTACGATCTTTTCTGTGCACTACTATCTATAAAGTTATTCCGAAGGCTTTGGAATGCAATAAAAGGACCTTGGCAGTGTTTGAGAAGGATTTACTTATTTTAGACGATTTTCTTATTTTTTATTCCTTTCTTCCCCCATCAGTACATCACATACGTGCACCTACGTGGAAAACGTGGCATTGGAGAACGAATCGGAATCGGCAGTTAAGGGATTAATTATAAACCGTACAAATTATCAAGATAAGTATTAATTTTTGTATATAATTTTATATATGACATGCACATGGGGTCACTGGTAATTATTACACTTGTTCTTAACTTAGTATTGTTAAGTTAATTATAAAATACATGATAAAGTATTGATACATTTATAATGTATTATATCAGTGTAAATGTGTATTTTATTTTTTATTGTGTCAGAATGTATTTTGTTTATTTACTTTCAGTAAATTAATAATTTTTAAATAATCATTTGTTTTCGACTTTTCAATATGCTCGCGCTCCCCTCGTTAGGTTATCACACCTCCTGGGCCCTCACAGTTTGAGAAAAGCTGATATAATGAATGTAATCATTTTAAAAAGGTGCGACCCTTCGGATTCTCCACTTCCACGATGTGGTTTTCGATCCAAAACAGCCCATATATACTGCTGTTTAATATACTCAATCACTTTTTTCGTAAATTTTACTCGTAAATCTCACGCATCAAGTATGATCTTAATGCGCTGTTACATAACTGAAAAAATTGCAGAAGTTTTACTAAGATCTACAACATAAAATAATTTAACAGACGAAATGCCATAACTCACACAGGAAATGATTTATTAATTTCTTGTATTATTTTCTTACACTAGATACCATTAATAAGTCATACGCTCCTTAACGAACTGCCCAGGTACTAAAATTTTGCGAGGCGCGTCTTAAAGTATTTCGAAGAAAGATCGTTCTATGTGTCCCTGCTTCATATAAAGAGTCATTTACCCTCAGATAAAACATAAGAGGTGAAGTTTCGATATAACCGCAAGGTGCAGTAACGACAATTATTTCCACATTACGGACCATCAACGTAATCACCTTATCACTTAAATATCATCCTCTGCTGAGATAACCGGAACCAGAACACGGAAGCTGAAGGGAAAAAAAAGTCGGAAAGTGGGGAAAAACGTTTGGAACAAGTTATCGGATCCCATTTCATACCCGACTGGAAGAAACAAGAGACCCCGCGCCTGCCTTATCAATTCACCACCCTACATCTTGCAGCTAGATACGGAGATAGCTACTTTCATTTCATATGGACTCGCCTTTTAATAGTCTTTGGAAAACCGTTTAAGAACGAGCTTCTTTAAGAGACGATTTCAATAATGCACATTTCACATTGGCAAGATGATTTCGATGTAATTTATTAGGATGGATAATCATGTAAGATGGGAGAATTTAGAGAAAATTTATGATTGTGTGTGTGTGTTTATTTTTTAATAACAATAAAAAAAACGAATTTGCTGACAGTTAGCGCAAAAAGTAAATATTTTGGAAGGGATGTAAAATAAAAACTCTTATATCTACTTGATCTTTATATCGCACTCTATTTTATTTTTCAATAAATACCATAACGCTTGTTTCCTTGAATATGCTAAGGCTGGGTAATACGTTTTACAAATATGAATACGATTGCGCCTTTCCTTTATATTTGTTTATTAGTTACAAGTAAATGAACTCATGCGAATATTGTAAATCCATAATATAAATACGTATAAATAATATAAGCTTGAAACAATAGCGCACACAGAAGTTTTCCAGGGTCGAAAGTCCACCATTCTTGTATCATGCTCCTTTTGATTTTGTCGATTTTTGGGAACAAAAAACAGTAAAAAGCTAATTATTGAATAAATAATTAGTATTAATTAATAAAATTAATCATTAAAAACAAATATTTAATTAAATTTTATGCATTATATATTTAAAATTATAATCAATCGGGAAAAAATCAAGGGCTTTGGGGGGCTCCGGACCCCTAGGACACCCCCTTGTGGCGCCACTGGCTTGAAATCATAACATAAACTTGTGTTTATTTATTTAAGATCCCATGTAAGGAATATAACAAATTTTTCCATCAGTGTCTGGATTTTTATAGGTTTTCCTAACTTTTTAAATGAAATAAAAAATCCTAGTTTTTATGTTATGTATTTTCGGGAAAACTTTAAGGGTTACTATAACAAAGCGCATAACTCTTGATATATTTCATTAATTTAGTATTATCTTTATCATCGGATATCCAAAATTCAACCTGTTGATTGCTTTT
Organism: Trichonephila inaurata madagascariensis; assembly: GCA_019973955.1. Classification (NCBI taxonomy): domain Eukaryota; kingdom Metazoa; phylum Arthropoda; class Arachnida; order Araneae; family Nephilidae; genus Trichonephila; species Trichonephila inaurata. Next base: position 383,039 of record BMAV01021209.1, on the reverse strand, counting down.
ATTATGAAACAATACACAGGGATTATTTCAGCAAAATATTTTAAGTATCTAAAATTTTGTCAATTTTTTTTTATCTCGATCACGAGAATTTCATATAGGTATATAGCCGGAGAAAGAGTATTGATTTTCTGACAACCTCAATAAACCAATACTATTATTCTGATTATAACTGTGGTTGAACCAAGATATAACTCCAAATCCAAAAAATAATGCAGGAAATATTTTTATTGGTTTTTAAATCATAAATCTGATAAAAAAAACATTGCTTGAAAGCTTACAAAATATATTAATACAAACAATATTTTTTTCCTCAAATTTTATTATTCATGATATATTTCCTCAACTTTTCAATTTTCCTTTTCATGTTAAGCAGGAAAAAAACTTTTGATTATGCAAAATTCATTTAGCTTTCATGAGTATTACCATTTAAAAGTGAAAAAGTAACAAGTACAAAATGCCTAGAGAGAAAGATACAGGGAATTACATATTTATATCTTCTTAAACGATTTTTGTTCTACCACATTATTGAATGTTTAATATTCTCTGAAATAATCTCTTATATTTTTCAACAAGTTTAGTTTTTCTTCAGTTTAAAGCATATATAATATTTTTATGTCTTTTATAATATTACCTAAAGAATCCTTCTAAGTTTTTAGTATTTTTTGAAAAAGGTACATATAGTAACTAATTTAAAGTATGGTACAGTTATTGGAATCCCAAACTTAGAAATGATAATGCACAAAATAAATTCTTTAAAAAATTGTTAATAACTGAAATGTACCAAAAATTATGGACTGTTTTAAGTTGATGTCAGCAGAATAATTTTCAATCGCTCTATTGCTATCAAACATCATACTCGAATGATTTTAAAAATGGACGGGACAGCACTTTAATAGAAATGCTTCGAGTCTGGAAGTCTAACTTCTTTACAGCTGAAAAGGCGATAGGGAGTCTGTTAAGGTGCGATGAAATAGCTTAAATGCATCTGCTCAAGGGATCTTAGCACAAAAGGTTACATTGATGTCGACAAGGGAAGTCAGTCAACAAAAGCTGCTGACAGATGAAATATGCGATCGAGGGACTGGCTTATTGATGCTCGACTTGGACTGCAAAAAAGCAGCCAGTGTGTCCGACACGAATCGATGAACTCCCTTCGAATCTGGGGTCGTGTGAAATCAGTCTATTAGCAAACCAAAGGCCGATTCTGTTCAAAAAGGACAGTTGTCGTTTTCGGCTGGTTGGGCTCCTGGACTTTCTTGCCTTTTTTTACAAAGCTTACTTCTTGAGCGTTCCTGAAAGGTATTGCCACTTACTTACCTTTATATTGGTGTAAAAGCATCTGCTATTGTTTGGAGTGGGGAAAGTTTTCTCAAGCTATGACTATTGAAGCGCTTGCCGTCTCGAAAGCTTTCGAGTGTGTTCGCTATTGAGAACTTTTCGTCATGCAGTTGGCGTTTGTCAATTCAGGACTTAAGAGACTGAGCACATTGCAGAAGATGAATGATTGCGGTAGGCACCATATGTGTATTGACGTGTGCTGTAGACTATATTGTGCTATTGGCTATAAACTCTTTTTTCAAGTTCAATATCTTGTTCCTTAAGTGTTATTATATGGCTTATTTATGTCGTTTGTTGGAGGAAATTACTTACAGTATTGATCAGAGTGGATTCTTAAAGTAATATTTGCATGTTAATTGGCTAAAGTAATTTTCCTAGTTTTTTCTGTCAATCAAATTATATAACAGTTTAATTTCTAAAAGTTTTATAAATCGGATGGTTTTATTAAAAGACAATTGTTTTTGTTCATACCCGGTCATCGATTGGCAATATTGGTTACATATGGCAATGAGTGGCATATCAAAAAATGGTAATTAAAGTAAAAACTTTCTGATATTTGATGATTCTTTTACATGTAAGAGCTTATTTTTGATTACATGTAGATTTTATTCGTGTTGCTTTTTTCTATTAAAAGCAAACTTTAACATTATTACTTCTTTATAACAAATCTTTTTTCTTTACTTTTTTTTTGTTTGAAAAGGACATAAAAAAGAAAACGAGGAATGCAAATTATTTTCTATTTTTCATTATAACTAAGAATACCGTTGTACTTTTTTTTTATGTAGGTAATCAATTTATTGCATCTTATGTTAATAATCCAAATATCTAACTCTCCAACGGATTTTTTTTTTGAATTTTTCACTTTTATTGATTTTTGTATTAATTTATCTGTACGAATTAGTTTTTGGAATGAATAGATATTCTGATTCTTTATTTTATTACACAACTCATTTTGGAAGATTTTTAATTAAAATAGGTACTGTTCTCCTCTCTTAAATCAATTGGATGTACTATTGATAATTACTACCCCTCCCCCCCAAGAAGGTAAATTTTACTTCCTGATATATCATAGTATTATACTATATTTACTTTGTTAGATTTCTTTAATATATATATTTTTTCTTAAGAATGGTTTAAGACAATAGTGATACATGTTAGCTTCTAATTAAGCTTTGTACACAGTATAACAACATTCGTATTTATATCTGTTGCCAACCACTGCACTAAGAGATGAATCCTTAACCCCTTGCCTGTAACACCCGAGCTCAGTTCGGGCAACGCAAACGCTCCAGTTTTGGAATGCCCGAGCTGAGTTCGGGTAAGCGAAAAATTGGTCTTCAATCAATCCCAGAAAGCCCGAATTCAGTTTGTGTAATGCATAATATGTAATTTACCATTTTCCAATACTTGGCGATACTTTCTTGTGAAAAGTTCGGTAGTTTAGCTTCGTTTGTCGGATTTTTGTAATTTTTTCTGTTCGTATATACCACACTGTAAGAGATTTGTGAAATCCAAAGGAATCTGAGGGACATTGATTTCATGAAAATTGATATAAATAATAATATTGTTATGTATTAGTTTATTATATTTATCTTCAAAATTATGTCATTTGATTTATTTTACTATAATTTGACCAAAAATTATTGTAATTCATTAACATTTCCAATATATGAGAAAATATTGAATATAGCAATAATTTCGCTTAAAATGGTTTTTTTTAAATAATCTTTTTTTAAAATTTTGATAATAACAAACAAAATTTAAAAAAAAGAAAATTTCGATTTCTGGCATGTTTTTTTTTTAAATATATTCCACAGGGAAAAGGTTAATTATAACTTTGTACAATTTGTATATTGAAGAATTATTACTGATTTTTTCAGATGGCATAAAAACAGCTGTGTCATATAATCATTAAATATTCTAGCAGAGATAATATTCTTGTCAAAGCGAACAAAACAGTTAATATTTACAAATGAACGAATGAGTGGCAATAATGACTTGCACAATCGAGGATAGATAAAGCGGAAATTTTTTTGGATACGCAATAATGAGTCAATTAATTGCTTGATATTTTTCTAGTTCATTCATTCAAAATTTCATATTTACTCATTTGTTTATTTTTTGAAATAATAGATTCTTCTCTGACTCTACGTAGTACATTATCTGAATATGTGCAACGTTGCACTAGTAAATGACTTTATATATTAGCAATAGTCATATATTTATATTGCAAAAAATACATATATACTCTTTATATTATGAAGATTGAATCTTAAATTTTTCAATATTCTGTTTTATAATAAAACTTGAAACCTATTTCGTGAATATGATTTGAATATTTGCCCTCTCAGAATAATTTAAAAATTAAAAAAAATTTATGCATGTCGTATAAAACCAATTTCAAGAAATTTTTCCCCCTACATCTCGTTTTGATCTTTTCACCTACTTCCATCTTCAGTGGTTTTGATTATTTTAATTGATGTTGTCTACCATTTTACATCATATTGGTCATTCCTCTTTTGATTTTTTACTCGTATTGTTTAATTATATTTTATACTCAAAAATAGAAATTATAATTTTTTGAAAAGTGATAGAATATGAAGAAATACAGAAGTCCCATTACTTTCTGTGTGTTATAGAAACTTCTCATGACGTTCGATAATGCATAAATATAATAAAATATAAAATGTTTCAAAAATATCAAGCATTTTCCAAGCAAAAAAACATACTTTGAAAATAATTATGTAATTACACTAATTTTTGGACATATATAACTTATCTGGCCAAATTTTTAAAAAAATTTTTAAAAATTGGCAGTTAATGGATTAAGAGAAATACACTTTATTTATAATTTCCCTTTTTTTTTTAAATTTATCTACAGAGAATTGAATTAAATAATAGTATATTAATTATTCAAACAAAAGCCTTAAAACCAAAAACAAATTCTTCCATGAAAACTTGAATGTAGTATTTGGTTAATATTGACAGTTTGTTATCTTACAAATTTTCAGTTTTATATCTTAGAAAATTTTTATATCAATGTGTTCTGGTATAGAGATTGTCAGTATGTAACGAGCTCTATATATTCGCGGGTTCTTCTACTAATCCTCTTGAGGAAACTATTATTTAACTGTGATTTTAGTTTAAAAACCGCTTTTTGTAGAGCTGACTTGATTTTATGAAAATGTAAATGCTATTTAAACCCTGTTGAGTATGTGAAGCTACTGGTTAATCACTGATCGTTAAACGTGGTCCAAGAATTAGAAAATGTGAACAGCATCGTGGGGGTATCGCGCGTTCTGACATTAATATTCGTCGTACGATGCACCAGGAGTTGTGGAAGTAAATAACCTGGGAGCTGACCAAGCTATCGGGATTGAGAAGGATCGTAAAAAAGAGCCCTAATTTAAACTAAGTGAATTTTAAATCCTTTATATTCGATTAAATGTTAGGATTTCAGATTGCTCCAAGAGTTAAGCTATAAAATTGAATATTTCTTAAAGTGTTAAAAATGGGATAAAAGAAGCTACGTTTAAGATCATGTCTGCTTCTTTCCCGAACCCTCTTACACCCACGACTTTCGGGCCGCGACGAGTATTGTAAGCAAAACTTGTTATTTGTTTTGAATACTCATAAATAATTCTGCGTATAGTTTCATTTTATCTGTAATTTCTAAGATATAAACTAAATATAGCATTTTCATATTTTTAATCACACTTCGGATGAAAAGTGAATATCATTTCTTATAGCATACATATAATAAATTTCGTTTTTTGTAATCTTTGCAATTAATTAAAAATCCTCTATTATCAAGCTAATTGATTACATATTTCTGTGGAAAGGCAAGCAGAAATCCTCAACTTTTGTTTCTTTGTATTTATTAAAAAAACTTATTGTTCATGACAAATATTGAAATTTCGAAAGCAAAATAAAATTATGTAAATTATTCTAATTTTGGAAAACAATTGTTAGTCATTAATGATGTGCACTGTTTTTGAATTGATGAAACAGGAAAAATTAATGGAATGCAAACGACCAATTGGTTTTTTTTTTCACGATCTTTTTTACACGATTTTGAAATAACACAGTTCATCAATGTACTTTTTTACACGAATTTTTTTGTTCTAGCTCGAATCCCCCTCAAAATTTTGTTTTATTTCTGATTTTGACAATGTAATCCGAAGACAGTCGGCTTATACCCATACATGTGTGGGTGGTTGGTCTACTTCATGGCCTGTTCATTTTATATTTTGAATGCACGAATTTTATATAATCCCTTCTTTCTTTATTTTGTTGAGCTTCAACTTGAAAACACAGCATTTCGTTCTTCAGTATAATTGTATTTTGTAAATGTTTAGTTCGTAGGATGCAATAAATAATTTCAACAAAGTTTTAAAATTTGATGTTCAAATTAAAGTTTTTTTTTAATTTGATGGTGGAATTTTTAGTGTAATTTGAATTGATGATAATATTTCACACAATTAAAAAGGTAATATTGCAGGAATCGCGGGGCCAAGATCCGAGTGCCTTCAATTTGAATTTTTATATGTTGTATGTTGTTATGGATTGAATTTTCACTGTACATTAATTTCAATTTTTTTTAATGATAATGAATTGTTTTATAAATAAATAGCATGGATTTCATTATTATTTTTTCGCACTGTTTTTGAGGAAAATACTTAAGAGTTTTTTCATTTCGTATGTCGCATGTATTTTCTTACACGGTTTTTTTACTCCGCTTTCTAAGGAGCGTATTTACCGTGTAAACAAAGAGTTCGAGTGCATTTGGGATATATTAAAAATACTGGACATTCAAATTTTGATTAAATTTTTTGTTTTATATGGAAAGAAACTGAAAAAAAAATTCTTCCGTAATATAATATTTTCGGATTGTAAACTCCTTTCTTAGCAAAAGAATATTACATTTCTAAGCCAAATCCCTTATCCCATTTAGATTATACATCAGAAATAATCAGATATCAACATATAAATCATAAACGAAATAAAACTGGCCATAAAAACGAGGGTGAAGAAATGCCCAACTACGTTATATCAATATAAATATGCAATATATCATTTGTTTAATACCAAAGAGTATTATTACTAGTATAAGTTACTGTCTTTATCAACTTTCGTTGATATTCTATGTATCATGAATTCCCCTGCATTACTTTACCCCTGAATAACTTTAGTTCAGAAGTATCGCCATTCTTCGAACTATAGAAAAGGGATAACTTTTTATTGACGATTGCAGTACCTTACATCGAAAGCCAAGAGAGCTCTTGTAAGCGACATCAAAGAAAATAAAATCACAAAAATTGATGTCCGTTCGGTATTATACGATAGATTCCCACAGAATTGGCAATGAATTGTAGTGCACCTTACTTTAAATGTCAAGTGGTTCTGGAGATGTAATCCCCGCTCCAATAGAAAGAAGTAGGCATTGGAGTCATCTATTCATTGGTAACAGGAATAAATGTCCTTCCTCTTACTGTAAAGAGTTCTCGATTAGTTGTTTTACGGTCCTCTTTATAGACTTCAGCCTTTCAGCTTCATCTTGAGGTACCTGGTGCCTTTTACGATCGCCGGAATCATTTTTGGTGTGATATAACGAAACCATCAATCCTCGTAAACTTTTGTGCCATCAGGAAGGGCAACTTTATTTGACACATAAAATACCTCTGCATTTCAAGTGCTTAGTACTTCCTAAGCCATTTCGTTCCTCAATAGCGTGAAACTAATATCTTTACGTTACTTTAATCAATAATTGCTGTTTGAACTTAAAGAGAGGTTATTGAAATTTGAATTGAAGGTGGATTTTACATCAAAACTACGGCTAATAATATTTTTTATAAAGTATTAAATATTGAAAGAGACTCATTTTATTCTAAAATTTTTGCAATCGTACTTGCATTTTAAATTAATTTCGGATACAAGAAAATTTTATGGTTAATCAAAATAAGTTACTATGTTTGTTCTTAGTTCAATAAAATAAAAAACAAACAACCTGGAATTTAAAAATTGGAAAAAACCACAGTTAGTATATTAAAGAGCTATTTAATAAGAAATGGTTTTTATATTATTTCATTACAGATTCTTGTTATGCAGAATAAGCTTTTTTATATTCAAATGCGAATTCCACACACTCGCACATATCCTCCAAAAATACTCTACTATAAAAAAAAACAAAAAAAAACTAACCTAAATTTTTCCCCAAGATTCTATATACTTTTCTATTTTAAATTTGACTATAAAGTCAATATTTAGCTAGAATTTTCCATTAGCTGCTCGAAAATAGAGAAATCAGTCTTTATGCGGATAGTTTATCTTAGGTAAAAAATTCTGACTAACCTAACGAATAAAAAAATATAACTATTTAAAGATAAATAAAAAGTACATCTCAAAGTAGTAGTTCTATTAATATTAATTATGTTAATTATTTTAAAGTCCATTACAATGATTTACAAATTAAAACAGCCTACAATTTTTCTAATCCGAAAACCACTTATGGAAATGATATGTAAATGGTTCTCCCTCCTGTCTTCAGACTTAAATGTATACTTAATCAATAATTCATAGATAAATGAAATACATCAGCACAACTATGATACTAGATACTATACTAAACAACGATTACCTTTTGCCGATCAGCAAGTAATACCTAACATCTTTCTAATCAGATTAATCTTCTTTTTCAATTCCAACTATTTATATATTTTTTTGAGTTTTCACTCTCTCTCTCTCTATATATATATATATATATATCTTTTTCAAATTTTCAATCGCGTTAGTAAAATACTTTTTATTCATCCACTGAAGTTCAAATACAATTTTTAAACTTATAGTGGATGACACTTGATGTTAATACATTTTTTTCAAATATTAATTCGTTAATTCAATTTAATTAATGAATAAATAGTAACAAACAAAAATAATAGTCCAACACACCATACATAGAAAGGAAAATCGTTCGTAGTGTCTCTGTAGAGCAATGGATAGCGCTTTCGACTTCTAATCCAAAGGTCGGGGGTTTGAATCCCACCTGGGATGGCCTAGTTTCTGTGATTGTGATTTCGTTTCACAATACTATTTTTTTAGAATATTTAAATTTAATTAATGAATAAATAGTAACAAACAAACAAAAAATGCCCAACACCATATATAGAAAGGAAAATCGCTTTCTATTTTGTCTTTGTCACTTAATATTGTGATTCTGTCATATGTATATACATATTTATATTAATTGTAATTATTTAATAAAAAGTAACTAAAATAAAATTTTTCTTTGTTGACCTAAGTAGGAATTGACTTAATTTTTTTTTTATATTACTTGCTTAAATCGCGCGTTTTACAATTAAAAGGGAATTGATTATATATCATATTTGTGTAATAATGTTGGAGATATGAAATACATTCCCTGTATAGTATATGCTTGTGTGTATCACACAATATTTTCTATTTCCTTAAACACAGAAATAACAATTTAAACATGGATAAAAAATGTAATAATTATCGTATTTATTGGAATCTAAGCCGCACTGTTATTGTTATTGAAAATCGGGGACGGTTAAGAATCGAAGGCGGAAAAATTCGTTGGATGAGGAAAATTGAGAATGATACTGACGGTTAGGGGAATCTCAGGATCATGTATGTATTTAAAAGATTTTAATGGGGTAAAATAAATTAATTATTTACTTCTTATTAGTTCTTATTTTAATTTTTTTTTTAATTTCGTAAATATCGGATATTGATAAACTCTTTTACACTATTTTTTTTATTTTTTGACAAAAACGTGTTCAGAATTTGAGGAGTTTGGCTTAGGATCTATGGCGGCTTAGATTCGAATAAATACGGTATTAGAAATTCTGTTCATTGATTAATAAAACCAGGGAAAATAGTACAGAAAATTTTAGGAAGAATCCAATACGCCACACAAATATAGGGTCTACAGACGAATTTAAAAAAATGAAATACAAAAAGAGATTAAATATTTAAACTCTGAAATGAATAAATACTCAAAACCTGGAAGTTTTTTCCTTGGTAACTAAATATAACACATTTACGTTATTATTCGTAAATGAGAATTATTTGCATTGTACTAATAGTACTGGTTAATAACAATGGCAATACAAACAATAAATAATTTCAGGAATGCTCTACATTAAGTTTCAATTTTTAGTTTTAAAATTAGGTTTTAAATTTTATTTGATAATTAACGAAGCATCTTCTCAAATCCGAGAGCATTTAATTTTTTTCGGAAATTCGCATATTTCATTCATTTCCTTTAGTTAAATTTCAAAGCTTTTAAAACAAAAATATAAAAACACCATTGAAGAATATGTTAAAATTCATAAAAAAATCACACACATACAGAAAAAAAAATATTTTCAAATTCAAGATGTGGTTTTAAAAAAATTTTCACTGTAGAAAAATTTATTCCTCAAGAAATACTTCCAGAAGTTCCCGTTACATAATTATAATTTTTATTTATATTTTAATCTACTCGTATTATGAGAAGTTTTTATAATGTGTTTATAATCTGAATTGTAAATTAGATTAAAAATAAAAATTAAAAACTCAAATAAATAAATAAGCAAAACAACAAATAAATGGAATAGCAAACAAGGAAATAAATACAGCAAATAAAAAGCAAAGTAATAAACTATCGAGTTTTTCTTCAATCATCTTATATCAGATCAACTTCACAGTGAAAAATTCCGTGAGAATTCAGACCACTTTAAATGCTCTATTATCTTTATTTTCAACTCTGTAGAGAATGAAGTCCTTAGAGACTTCCTTTTCTTTTTTTATTGCCCGGCTGTACCAGTTAGCGATTGACAAGTATGACTGAACGGCAGGGAATAAAATTAGTTATTATTGTTTATATGTCAATCACGCAGCAATTTCTGGATCCCACTTCCGAAAAGGGGAAAGTTCATGGCAATTCTATTAAGACATCTCTTTATGAAGTGATCATTTGCAAGTGACAGACACCACCAATTTTACTTCACGCATTTCAAACTTAACTGCAATATAATGGTCTCAATTTTGTTTCGGATTGCTTACTGTTTTTGCCACAGGTAGGCGTCAGCAACTACCATGTATTACGTTCGATATAAAAACACCGGTTGTGAAGCGTTGAAAATTATACTTATTACTTTAGAATGCTAAGATAGCTCGCGTAGGTTTGATAATATTGTACTTTCTTTAATGAGTTTTTGATACTGAATTTTAAATTGTAATGTGGTATTGAAAAGGTGATATAAATCTTTTTGATAACAGTTTAACTACAACCAAAGATAAAATTTATAACAAGAACTTGTTTTTGATTATTATTTTTTAAATTTGTAAAATGTCTAAAGCAGTAGGGAAAAAAAATAAAACGAGTAATACATATATATAAAAAAAATAAGTCAATTCCTACTTAGGTCAACAAAGAAAAATTTTATTTTAGTTACTTTTTATTAAATAGTTACAATTAATATAAATATGTATATACATAGGACAGAATCCCAATATTAAGTGACAAAATAGAAAACGATTTTCCATTTTCCTTTCTATATATGATGTTGAACTAATTTTGTGGTTTGTTTGTTACTATTAATTCATTAATTAAATTTAATTATTCTGATAAAATAGTACAGTAAAAAAAGAAATCACATTTTCGGAAATTAAGCCATCCCATGTGGGATTCGAACTTACGACTTCTTGATTAGAAGTCCAATGAGCTATCCATTGCGCTTCAGGGACACAACGAACGATTTTTCTTACTATATATGCTGTAGGACTATTATTTTTATTTGTTACTGTTTATTCATTTTTTAATTTAATTATTGAATTAATATTTGAAAAAATTGTACTAACATCAAGTGTCTCTCACTACAGGTTTAAAAAAACTTGAACAAGATATATATATATATATATATATATAAAAAAGGGAAGAGTGAACTAGTGGGAAATTTGTGAAAAAGAAAGATGAGGTACTGCAATAAGAAATTACTTTTTGTGCTATAGGCAATAAAAATTCAGTATATATTCAATATATGGGTAATAAAAGTCTTATAATATTAATTTGATTGATGTTATATAGATTCCGTGTTCATTCAGCTGTAAATATTGGAAAAAAATACCATTTCAAGGAAAAAATTCTCGCAAGTAACATTTATATTTCCAGATAAAAAACACTTTATTTATAGTTTATTTCTAATGCCCATCACTACTTCTTCTGTTTTTCCTGGAGCTGAACAGTTGCTTCTGATATTTTTGTAACAACAGTTAAGAGATGTGTGACATAATATAATTTTTTGAAGTTCAATTAGTAAGTATGAAATGTATTAATAAAAAAAGAAAAGGGTTTAAGAAAAATCTTTTTCTCCTCAAATTAATTTAGAATAGAAAGTCAAGAATCTGAATGATAAGAGTATAGAATTTGAATTGGGATGAAGAATAGCTCTTCGTAAAGGAAAAGTATCTTACAATGTAATAGTGGCTTGAATGGAGAGCAATGCAACTCCAGTGATTTTAGTGTGGTAGATAGGCAAACAAAAATCGAAAATTTGGCAATGGACGTAAGCAGGACATCCATGACTGATCCCCCAAGAAATCTCTTACAGTTAGTAGCAATTTATTTTGTAGCAATTTGTATTATTTTGTTGTATTCCTTGGTTTTCTCTGTTCTTCTCACGATGTGAAGTCTTTCAACACCACGAAAACGCATGCAGTCCCACATCAACAATTTTGTTGGATGCTTCACTGTGGGCTTCAGACAGTGAGGGCTGAATTTCTCATGAGTGTGTCGTCTTACATAGGCACTACTTTGGTTTTTAGAAATATAAAACTGACATTCATCACTAAATATTACCTTTCCCAGTCTTTTACAGTCCATTAAGAATGATCCCTTGCACACGCCAATCACTCCTTCCGTTTAAAATCAGTCAGTAGTGGTTTTGTAATCCAACTTGCAGCAGTCTTCTTCTCACAGTTCTTGGGAACACATTCTCATTCGATGTCAAATTCCATTATATCAAAATTTGCGGTGTATTAAGCCTTCTGTTTGAAAGTGGAATCTGGTGCAATACTTTGCATTCACATAAAGTTGTTTTTCTCGGTCGTCCAGATCACTTCCTGTTCGCAATACAGTTTGTTTCGGAATATCTTTTCAACGCTTTCACGGCAGTAGAAAGACCACACGATACTTCAGCAGCAATTTAGTGCATATGATAACATTCTTCCTTCAAAAGTATTACTTTGAACCTTTCACTATAAGGCAGGAACCAAAATTTACCCATAATTCCAATATTATCCACCTACGCACTTCAAATTGCAAATCAGAACTGCATTTAATGCATTAAAACATGCTGCACATTCTGTTTTCAATCCTTTATCGCTAGTGCCCAATTGGTTTGAATAATGGTTTTATTGGTTGAAAAAACAATAACTTATTACTTCAATGATCTTGTGCTGGTCTTATCATGTTATTTTTTTAAATATCCATATAAAACTTTCAGTTTTAAATGAATTCTACAACTCAAACTCAGTGGCGTAACAGCCCATGAAGGCCAGGGCCTACTGTGCCTATCCCAGTATATGTGACCATTGGGCGCAGAGGTGCATGAGCAGATGTCCCGATCAGTTGGTCGGTCTGAAGCGAGACCCTCAGTGCTTAAGTCCCCAAGCAAGCTTGGTACTTATTTATCGACTCACTGGAGTAGGGATGAAAGGCTTGATGAATTCTACAAACAGATTTGAATGCTTAAAAAAATACATTAGAATTAATAACTATAGAGTTAAGATATTGTGATAATTGCAAAACGAAAAATCAGGGCAAACTCAAAAATTTAACAAAAAAAGGAGTGTGTACAAGAATTTTTGCCCGTATGAGTGAATAATAAAAACATGGGATATAAATAAACCTGGCATAATTAAATAGTCACTTAAAAAATGTATACTTGACAGTTTAGATGAAACGGAAGATGATTATTCATTTATGGATTAGAATTATACTGCTGGTGAAAAGATAAAACAGAATTCGGTGATATGGCTAAAGATATAACGGAAGACGAACAGGACGCACTTTTCACGTTACCCAACAATGAAAGTTCATAAGATATGTCATTTCTTTTAAATAAATGGAATTTAGATATATGCAGAAAGCTACTTTTTTTTGTACTCATCTTTTCTTTATTTTAAGGTGGTCATTTTTATAAAGGGCGTATAACGCGCACCAGTAAATTTCGATCTTATTTTTTATGTTCAAAGTGAGTGAGTGTTTATTAACATCATAATATAAGGCAACATGAGGGCCATTGGAGACGGGGACCTGAGCTGGTACCACCCTTTTCTAGCTATCACACCACACCAACGAGAGGACATTGAGCCTCGACATATTTAATATGCATCGGCTCCCTCTACATTGCGGGTCTTCAGTGCTATTAGACACGCCGGATACAAACTCTAGACCAGGGGTCAGCAACCTACGGCACGCGTGCCATATGTGGCACGTGGTGCCACTCTCAGTAGCACACTACAAATTTGTCAATTTTTGAGTGGATGGATGCTGATAAATTTATAAAGGACCATATTTGACAAACGTCTTCAAAATTACGGACATTTACGGAATTATGAAAAAATCTGAAAGAGATAACTCTAACGATAAATTTACTGCTGTTTTGTTAATTATTGAATGCCATTGCTGGAGAGATTTAAATGTTTGAAGAGAGAAAATTGTATGTACTCTACTTTTTGCATTTGCTTCTACATATCTAAGTTTTCTTTTTTAACGAGTGTTTGGCGCAGCTTGGCCGAAGTTGGCCCTTGCGCCATTAAAATTCAAATTTACTTACTTACTCTACATATCTAAGTAAAAAAATCTTTCCTCATATAAAAGATAATTCGAGTACGCAAAGAAAATGTTTAACGACTGAATGCTCAGAATCGTGTCAAATTGAAAGTCACACACTATACCCCTAATTTGGCAATAGGAAAGTAGAGAGGTGCAAGCACTAGGTTCGCATTAAAATTTTTATTTATGTTTTTGTTTAACCATAATGAAGGAAATAATTATATTTTACGTTGTGTCTATTTATTATTTTCACAAATATGTTTAAAAATACATAATATATATATGCATTTTTAATTTTTTAAAATTTTTGTTGAAGAAATAGTTATATCTGCTGCTGTTTATTTTTTTATGTAGAGAAATATCATTAAATGATGTAAAATTAATGTATAATAAAACTTTAAATCTATATTATTGACCACTATTTTTTAATTCTACATGCATTATCGCGGGAAACGAATTGTTTCAAAAATATCCTACTGAGTGGCAGGCTGAATCATGTTGGTAGATTGGTTTGGCACGCCAGAGCTAAGAGGAGAGCTCTAAACCATAACAGTTAGGCTACCGCGGCTACCTTTTTTGTGTTCAAGGTGCAATTTACTTTTCAAAATCTCAACGATATTTTTTATCTTTAATATACAAGTCCTTTCACTTTCAGCCCCTCAAATAGAGTTTATTAAAAAAATTTATACATATATACATGTATATATATTAATGTGTGTGTTGTACATATACATGCATGATACATATTTACAATTGCGGTTGTAAATTTAAAAACAAATCCAAGCATGCATCATTGAAATTGATACAAAATGATATATTAATAACACCCATGATCTTAAATGATAGCGGCTGTCTATGATACAAGATATTTTTACACCAATCATTTTGGAGGTTACTCCTTGATCCTTTCCATCAAAACGGTTTTTCAATTATTGCCGCAGGTACTGAGCCTAATTCCTCTGTAACAACCCCTGATTTAGCGTAACGAGATTGGATACGAATTTTGACGTCGGCAAAATACTGGACATTTTGACTGGAAGGTGGTAGAAATACCCTAATTGTGAGCTTCTTCTTTCTGCCAGCTCTCTGGTAGAGAAACAACTTCGTATGATCCGAATTAAATCCTCAAGTTGGTGGTGAGGGGCAATTATTTATGACAGATAACAGACAGGAGGAGGTTTCGTTTTGAGGATGTGTAATACTCACACTTAGAGCTGGTGCTTTTCTGTATCCTACCATGTATTTCGGCAATGAGAATCTTAAAGTTGGGAGGAACGCTCAGAATATGCCTTACTTTAAAAATAGATGGATAGATTGGGAAAACTTTGACATTCGAAATTAGCAATTAAGATCAAGTTAAAAAGGTTTTAAAATGTGAAGTTGATTTACTATGAAATGTTTAAAAAGATAAAAGGAGTAGTAAGTTTTAATTGTGGAAAAAACTGGCTGTTCTGTAAAGTTTATGGTAATTTTTGAAACTGCATCTTTATAAAGTCATTAAATCGTCAAAAGAACTTCAAGTTAACGGACACACAGTTATTTTGTAACGACATTGATTGGTAATAAATGATTTTAACTTTTAGGAAGAGAACAATTAAAAGTTTTTTGTTTCCTTCAATACATTATTTTACATAAACTTGAACTTTAAAAAAAATATATGTACAGGTAACTGCATAAAGAATGGCAATATAGAGGAGCTTAAATGAACGAGTTTAATATTTTCTCATAGAAAAATAATTTAATTTGAAATAAAATATTGATTAACTTTTATAAATAAAATTCGTAATGAAAATTCAGATCTTGAAAACTTACTGTTACCTGATTAAAAACAAAAATGTTAAATAGATGATTATGAACAGAATCAAGAACTTTTTCTTTCGGCGAAAAAAGTAAAAAGAACTGAAACAAGAGTTTTGAAGCAATACACACAAATCAGAAGCAGGGGCTTAAGCGGGAAAATGGGAACCCCCGGGCCCCCGGGGGCCTCGCGCTGGGGCCTGTCTCAATTCAGTCAGCAATAAGATCACGATTAGAATAATTTTAACGATCAAATGTTATTTCTAGTTGTATTCTTCGAAAATCAACTTTCCGAATAACTGAGAATTTTGAACTATATGTGAATTGGCAACAGTGGCAAGACTGTATTATTATATGATGACCACCGTCCACATATATAGGCTTAGGCCTACCACCATAAACCATCTTTAATCATTTAGTCAAAGAGAGGCAGTCGGGCGAACCGATTTGTACAATTGTCAGTCCTACACATTTGTTTGTTTCAGGTTATTGTTTGTATTAGTATTTGACAATGTATACTATGTACAATCTACTTTTAAGGGTCATTGGTGGGGTTTACGTTTGTGTAGTGTTCCAGGTCCTACTTTTACGTAAGGGCCCGGGGCCTCAACATGTCTTAAGACGTCCCTGATCAGAAGCTTAAAAATAATATGAATAAACACAATATATTTTTAAATTTTGAAGCAGTATTAACTTTCTAGTTTATAGTGTAATTTGAATTGGTCGGGATCAGGCTTGATTTCCTATTCTGATACTAGTTCTTCTCATGTTCAGGCAATTAGAAATTTCAAGGGCAAAAAAAATTTTTTACAACCCATTTCGATTAGCTTTAAGTACTTTCATCCTTGTTTTACATTATTGGTTGTAATAATAATTTCTCACAAGGCCTTGATGAGAAACGTCACGAAAATCGATAGTTTATCTTTTCTTCATATACTACAATAAACTATTAAAACCAAATTGCCTCATGAATTCAGGCAGAGACGAGCAACTTGTTTTGACTCGCGAACCACGTTGTGGGAATAGAGAATACCAGAAGGTCGCACCTTTTTAAAATATAGTTGCATTCATTACAGAAAATAATAACAGTTAGTGTTAAATAAAATAGTGGCAGTTATGCAATTTATTTACTGCGCTAATTTCGCATTATTTATAATTGTAGGCCCATTTAATTTTAGCATCAATTTAATGAGACAAATGTACCTGTTTGACTTTTCTCTCATTCTTTTTGAAATCAAGAGAGAGATTGCTTGTTGAAATTACGAGTATCATTCCAACCTGCAAGTTTATGTCAGGCAGCTTGCATCTATGTATACTCTTGTTGATCTTCATGCAAGAAAACCTTTGCTCACAATTATATGTCGACTCAAATATAAAGAACAATTTACCCTCAAATTTCTTCATACATGGACATTTTTCAAATGACAAAGATTTGTAAAAGTCAGGTAATGTCATAACGTTAAACATTTTATTCGCACTGTGATTTGACCTAAAAAGAAAATTGAAGCCTAAAAGTTTGAAAACGTTTTGAGAGAGTTTCAAGAAAATTGAGCCTAAATTCAATTTTATCGTTATCTTATTACTGCTGATATTGATAAACACATGAGGAACTACAGCTTGAACTTATTGACTTGAATTCATGTTGTAGTTCCTCAGGTGCTGTATCTATATCAGCAGTAATGGGATAACGGAGCAAATTGAATTTAGGCTCAATTTTCTTAAAATCCTAAAATCTTCTTATGACCTCATCCTCCAAACTTTGTAAATGATCTCTTAGTAAAAATGCTATCAGGCACTTTGTTTTCCTAATAGTGAAAAATAACAGACGAATCTTTAATTGCACAGGGAAAGAGATCTCGGTTCAAAGAGGATTTTTTGACGGTAGGTCGTATAAAATCTCTCTGCGGGTCGCATGTGGCCCGTAGGCCACTAGTTGCCCATCCCTGAATAAAGGCGTAATTTTACTAGTCTTACACATTTTTGGAGTTAATTTAATTTTAAAAATATGCATATAAATTATATATATACAAATAGCTATAAAATCTAAGTATAACTAGTCAAGATAGTAGAAAATATTAGCCTCAGTAGTACAATAACAAACTCCTGGCCTTAGGAACCAAGATTGCAGGTTTAAACAAGTTTTAGGGCTAGTCAACCTTCACCTGTAATTTGCCTATATTACTGAGCAAAAGGGAAAGGAAAGAATAATATTAGGAGATGTTTAAATATTTCAAATAAAATACACTATACCATTAAAATATAACGATAAAATTATAGCCTCCTAGTATTTACTAGTATATATTTAAAGACGATGCAATAAAGTAGATAGTAAGATTTCCTTCGTGACTATAGCAACATGATATGTTTCCCTCCAAATACAACAAGAGTAAAAGCAGTACCGCATAAAAGCAAAAAAAGAGTAAATATATATATATATATATATATATTATACATACATACATATATATATATATATATATATATATATATATATATAATATATATATATATATATATATATATATATATATATATATATATATATTATATACATAATACATACATACATATATATATATGTATATATTATACATATATATATATATATATATATATATATATATTATTCTATACTAATCTTAGGATTATGGATTTCATTAATAAAGCATTTTTAAAAGAACGATAAGAAGAATATTAGGATAAAACTGAAATAAAAAATTACTTAAAAATTTATTTTAGCACTTAAAAGAGAAAAGGATTCATTCTATGCATTGTGGATTATATTCCGATATAAATGATGTATTTCCTTGAACTTTAAGTGAATTTTGACAATTTTGAACTCCTACTCTTATTGTTACTAACAATTATAATCAAATTTGCATAACTTTTGAGCTTTATAACAAAGTATAATAACTTTATTAAATAAATTCCGGTATAATAACAATACTCATTTTGACACATTTCAAATAAATTATGTTTTATTTTGTAATTGTTATATAACAATACAAAAAATATAAAGAATCGAAATTTTTTCCTTAAAAAATATGTGTTATCAAACGTGTTTAGTCATATGTTTTAAGAATGGAATTTTGAACAATAAATGACCATGAAACGATAACATTTTCATGAGGGTGAAAAAACACTTTATGAGATTAGTTATAGTTTTTCCGCTGTTGTAATTCTTTAATATTCTTTCATCAGTGTTGCGATAACTTCTGTTACCATAAAAAGGATGTAAAATAAAAAAATGACAAGATTTAAACTGGTTTACATATCTAGTTCACATAATTCGACCCTTCTCTTTAGATCAGGGGTACTAGACATTTTTTTCTGCCGGGCCGCATACATATATTAGCTTTTTTACGCGGCTGCATACATATGATGGTTATTTGACACGGGCCGCAACAAGAAAACTAATGAAGGGGATTCCTTAAGACCAAGAAAACATGGAAAATTTAAAATGTGGAAATTGATCAAAATATTATAAATCCTATTTTGCTTTTTTTAATTATTATTTTTTATATTTTTTATTTTTGTCACTAAATTTTCTAAATTTGGAACCATTTAAGAATAACTCTTTCACACTTTCTACATCAGTAAACGGTTTCATATGATTACCAATAATATAACAAATTTTCTAGGGTGCCTTTGTTACCACTCAGACATTACCACTAACAAAACACTTTTTTGCTGTTGTACAGATTATTCAAGAAAGCCTATTTATCACCTCTTGAAAGAGATCTTCGAGGAAAAGTGCCATTGAATGCGTGTGATTCATGTTTATTGGTATTTTTTAAATACAACACTTTCGTGACAAATCAAACAATTTCTGAACCATGCTTGTTTTTCACTACAAAATAGTCAACTTCCCAATCACGTCTTGAAACATTCTATTTTCTTCGAATATTTTTCGCTTGCAAGATATGAAAGATTGTTCAAAATTAGTTCCACTCATAAAATGGTCACTACTCCACTGTTGTCTATTATCACTAATCTGAAAAAAAATATCAATTCACCCCCATACGACATAGACAGCAAAAAGCAAAATTGATACATTTGATTTTTTAACAAAGAATTTCCCACCAAATTTTCATAAATAAATGAATTTCTCAGAGCAATGGGCCTTGACCGGGCCACTTAAGAAGGCCTAGTGGGCCACGCGGCCCGTGGGCCGCAGGTTGAGTATCGCTGCTTTAGATCTTACTTTTCAGATTGATTGATTATTAACGTAGCGACATGAGGACTAATGGCGATGGATCTCGTAATTTTGGACCACAGTCAAGTAACAACGGTGGCACCTGAGCTTAACCCACCTAACTTAACCCTTTAACCCAGGGATTCTTAGCCCTGTGCCCACTGGCACCAAAGTTCCCACGAAGCTATTTTTGCGCGCCTGCGACTGTCCGCTGTATACCATATCTCAATATCAGTCGTGGCAACCCACAGTTCACCACGATTTTTTGCTTGGCCGCGAGGTTCCTCGTATTTTTAGAAATAAAATATAAGCTGCAAAATTTTTGTACTGGCAATGTCTTAGATGCTATAAGATTGGGAATATCATTTTACACACTTGACTTTGAAAAATTAATGGATAATATGCAATGCCAAAAATCGCATTAAATGTAACTATTTTGAATATTTTCTGTTACCTTTTTAGTGTAGGATATTATTTATGGTACTCATGATTGTGTGTGTGCAATAAAATAAAGAAATATTAAGAATCGTTGTACTTTTTCTTGAACTGCGCCCGCGAGCAATGTTGTGTTTGTCAGATGTGCTCAGACGAGGAATAAGGCTAAGACCTTAATATTAATAAGGCTAAGACCGGGGAATTATCCTTAACCGGTCAATTTATTTGCTCAAAATGCTTTGAAAAAAAGACACATTTTTTTTATTGCATGTAACTAAGCATAGTATTTGAATGAGAAATGGAAGAATTTCATTTTTATTTTCTATTTTAAAGTTTTCACACTATTTTTATTTTATAATACACAAAACCCCAAAAGTATTTCCTTTTCATATGTACACTCTTCATGCTCTGAAGTCTATTTCATATATCTTAAAAGAATTTCTCTCATACTTGCAAAACATTTTCATGTTCGTACCTATTTTTTAAACGGTTGAGGGTTTTGTGTGTGTGCTCATATATACACATACACAACATGAAGTATGGTGCATATAATACAGTTTTACCTTCAATCGAGACAGAAACGTATCGGCTATTTTCACAATTCCTACTATTAGTTCAAACTCTCTCTATATATATTTAAGATTTGATTCCCTAGATGATTTTTTGTCTTCATAGAATTGTATGGTCTTTTTGAAGCTATGAAAAATCATATGGCTCTTTAATGTATTAACGTTATATATATATATGATTCGTTATAATTTCTTTAAAGTGCTGAGTGAAAAGAGTATGCGCATTATTTTGTTCTTATCAATAATCCCTCTATTTTGTTTCGTATTATGAATCACATGAAATGAACTCACATTTTGAAAATAGAATATTGAAAGAATTAAAATATTTTACTTTGAATTAATGCAGTGGTCTCCAACCCTCGGCCAGTGGACTACCGGTCAGCACATTAAATTATTTCCCTCTTAATTACTGTGGTATATTTTTCTTGGGTTTGGGCTACTTTTTATGAAAATCACTTTATATTCCTTGTTATATAAATGAATTTATATTCATTTTTTGGTGCAGCTATATTTTATTCTAAAGTTACGATTAAATACAATTAAATTAAAATTATTAAATTAAAACAGTCTAAAATATAAACAACCAATGTCCTCCCCCTCAGCGAGTCGAGGTAAAATTAACAAACCGTGACCGGTCCGGGGTGATAAAAAGGTTGGGGAACACTGCCTTAATGGACACTCACACAAACACACTCATATAAGAAAATAAAATGAATCGGCATAATTATATGTTTTTCAATTCCTCTATTATTAGTTCACTCTCTCCCTATATATATATATATATAGTTCAAATTATAAAGCGTTAATAAAATACTTTCTATTCATCTATACAAGTTCAAATACATTTTTAACTGGTAGTGGATGACAATTGATGTTAATACATTTTTTCAAATATTAATTAATTAGTTAAAGAAAAAATGAATAATAGTAACAAACAAAAATAATAGTCCAACAGCATATATAGAAAGGAAAATTGTTCGCTGCGTCCCTGTAGAGCAATGGATAGCATGTTGGACTTCCAATCCATAGGGTCGTGAGTACGAATCCTACCTGGGATGGCCTAGTTTCTTTTTTACTATACTATTTTATTAGAATAATTAAATTTAATTAATGGATAAATAGTAACCCAAACAAATAAAAAAGTACTCCAACACCATATACGGAAAGGAAAATGGAAAATTGCAAGGAAAATCACTTTCTATTTTGTCACTTAATATTGTGATTCTGTCATATGTATATACATATTTACATTAATTGTAACTATTTAATAAAACGTAACTAAAATAAAAATTTTCTTTCTTGACTTAAGTAGGAATTGACTTAAATTTTTTTATATTACTTGTTTTACCTTATCTCTCACATTTGGGTCAGCTAAAATCTCTATATATTAATGTATTAGTTTGCATAGAGTTACTGTTTAAAAATGCTACATAAAACTGATCATACAGTACAATTATATAAAGAAATAATTAAAACATTTTAATTCATTTCTAACAGAAGTGAAAACTTTTAAAAACTTTTTAAAAAATTCCCTATTAAAAACTATTTATTACTAAATTTTATGGATTACACAGTGCGAGTAAGCAAAATAGAAAAAAAGAAAAATAGAAAATTAAATTAATAATGAATAAGGGATGAATGATGCAAACAATTTAATTAGATTTGATGAATCAGAAAACCAATGATACATGATAAAGAACTTATCAAAAGTTATAAATTTTGATTAAATCTCAATAATTGTTCGCCAGAATTTTGTATTGTAGCTATTATTGACAATTTTTAATCTGCTTCTACCAAATATTTCTCTGAATACATCTTCAAACTGGAAGAATGCTAGATTTCAAAGATTTAATGGGAATTTCGTACTTAAATCATATATTCCGAGATACTGGTAAGCTGTCGTCGGCGTGGCAGCCCTGTGGTTATAGTCACAAACTCGTAGGCGTAGTACTGCGGGTTCGAGCCCTAGTGCTACTGAAGACCCGCAGTGTACAGGAACGTCTTAAGGCATGGGTCAAGGGCCTAGGGCATCACCCTCTTTCTTAATTAGATCATGATCCGGATGATATTTTAATGGTAAAATATTATTCTCATCTGTATTCTCCAAAAACAGAGAGTTTCAAACTGCATGTCAACTGACAAAAGTAGTAAGACTGTATTATGTGATGACCGTTGTCCATGTGTAGGCCTAGGACTAACACCATAAGCAATCATTCTACTCCTTGAGTCGAAATGCGGCCTTCGGTCGAGCCGGTGTGTGAGATTGTGAGTCGTGTACATTTATTTGTTTCAAATTATCGTTTGAAAGAGTATTTGACAATGTTGCATGCTATATACTATCTACTTTTAAAAATATAAGGTAGGACCTACTTTTGCATGGGGGCCCAGGGCCTAAAAAATCTTAAAATTTCTCTGGGCCCATGGCCTCAAAGATTTTTAAGTCGTCCTTAGCCTTGTAGAAGGGGCTGATACGTGTTAAATATGTTGAGGTTTGATGTCCTCCAGTTGGTGCGGTATTTAAGAGGGGGAGGTGCCTGCTCGTCATGTGGCTGCGGTAGCCGAGTGGTATAGGTATCGGACCGTGGCTTGCCTTGTCATGAGTTCGAGCCCAGTACCACTAAAGACCCGCAGTGTAGGGCAGCGATGCACGTTAAATCTGTCGAGAGCTGAAACGTCCTCCCGTTGGTGTGTGTGGTAGTTAGAGAGGGGTGCCAGCTCAGGTGTCGTCCACGTCACTTGACCATGGTTCAAAATTACGTGGTCGTCGCCAAAAGCCCTCGTGTTGCTGAACAGTGCGACGTTAATATTCAATCAATCAAGCCAGCTCGTCACTTGACAGAGACTCAGGATTAAGAATTCCATCGCCCATAGCCTTCATGTTGCTTTATAGAGTGACGTTAATATAACTCTCTCTTTGCTTAGTTGTTAGTCTCGAGCTGCTATCAATGTTTTAACGCTCAGCTGCAACCTAATGCAACTTTTATCAAATAACAGCTTAAGTTTCAATGTGTTTTATATAATACTAATAATAATAAATCGTCAGAAAATTAGAACAAATTTTAAACATGTTCCGCGAAATAAGTCTATACTCTTTTATGCTTGTAAGTTCTCAAAGCGCAGTTACCGTTCCTTTACTAGAGCTCATTGAGCGGATAACAAAACAAAAACAAAGTTCATGCATTGTGAAATGCGGTCGCTGATGTCTTAGGAATAGAATCTTGAAGAATAAATGTCCCGGAATCGATACCATTATAACCACTAAATTTGGGTAGGCAGCCTTCTAATTGGATCGTTAGGAGAAAGTCGTATCTGTGAGGTTTAATTATGGGAGCTATCGGTGAGTCCCTCGTTTAATAAGTGCAAAAACGTTTTCGCTCCCAGAAGACATTTTAAGGAGGGGAAAAAACCTTTTCCTGGGTCATTGAGGTATATTCCGAGTGTTTAGTCCTCTCTTTTGTAAGATCGGAGAGCCGTACAATTATTTTTTACTGTCCAACTAACTTTTTCCGAAACTTTTTATCTTTGCAGGGAAATGTTCCAAAACTGTCTCCTCCGTTCGGCTTCCCCCTGTGACGTCATCACCCTGACGACCGGAATAATAATTATCGCGTCACATTCTCACCGTGGTGCTACAAGGGGGAGGGGGGACGCGCGCCACGAAAAGTATGTGGGGGCGATGCCATAAAACTGTAGAAAAAGCTTCGTCGCTTATCGGTTCGCACTTATCGTTCTGCGGCATTAATGGCTTATTTTATAATGCTTCATCTCCTATTTCCAGTTAATTACTGCAGACAAATGGTTTCTAAAGTCCTTAATGACTTATTTAACTAAGTATTTAAGTCGATAATTTGTCGCTGTTTTTGCGGTGGGCTGGCTTTTTGGGAACAAAAAGATTTTGCATTTTCCCCTTCGTCCCCGCGCTCTGTAAGGCAGCCAATCAAAGCTCGATGATGCGCCTCTGAAAGGGAGGAAAAGCGATTTTGAATAATAATTATTAGCGTCGATTACTGGTCGCGGGGAAATTTATTGCGCTTCATTAACGGAGCTCAAATGTATCTGCTAATGGCCCAAATTGATTGGCGCAAAAACCCCTTGTCCGTCGCCAAAAATTCCCTTCGTTCCTTTTGTTTGACGCCGTTCCTGATAACAAGAGCCGTTATACGCAAATTGAATCTTTTGGAAAGGGAGGCGGCTTAAAAAATGGAAGAGGAACGACTGTGCGCGAAATACTAAAAATCTACACCTAATTATCTCGCAAGGGTGCACAAAGTGTCATCCCAATGACTACATAAAAGAAAATGTTGCTTTTTCCAACGAGTTTCGAAGGCCGTTTTTGCTCGGATTATCTCGGAACCTTCTCGATTATGAAGTCATAAATTAAGACAAAACTCACGGACAGCAGGGGGCTGCCAACAGAAGTTACTTCAAACCAGCCGTGATGGAGCCTTTTCATAATTAAAACAAATTTTTCTTTTCAATGCGCTTTCCGAACTGTATTAATTTACGCTCCCGTTCAGATCGTTGATACTGAATAATTTAGAGACTTAATTTAGGAAGAGTTAAGTTTCCGTGCTGCTTTAATGGCAACAGATTTTTAGTCTTTTCTCCTATAATTTTACAGCACTTTTAATAATTTTTAGTATATCTATTGAGTTTCTGAAACGTTAAAAGGTTTTTTCCTCCCTTCTGTGCCGTTCTTGATAAGAAATTAGCTGGTAAAAATAAAATTAAGAGATTTCTCAGGAAACCAATTCTCAAAGCACATCAACTAGCGATTATATGCCTGATAACCCTAATATAATGTGAAAACTAAAGCTCGGATCTATGTATTGAACAATTTTTTGATAAGTTAATTTAATACAAGTTATTAAACATTTAAAAATAAACAAACTTTTTGCGAATATTGTTATAAATAAAATAGTTATAATAATAATTAGAATTTCTTCAACTTAGAAAATTGTAAATAATATTTCCTAAAAAAAGAATAGTGCGTGTTATAAGTTAGAATATTTATATACAAAAATATTTAGCATTTTCGTTTCCTACATAATGCTTGTAAAAATTGTAATAAACAATTTTAATTGATATTGATAGAGTTCCCTATTTTAAATTTGTACATAGAATTTTTCAAGTAATGTTTAAGATCAGAAAGAGGTAAAATAAGTTTTTCTTAAAGCAGTATATAATTATTCTCCGATTTATTTATTTTTTTGGAAGAAGTAGCTTAATCCAAAAATAAAATTCTAATTGTTGAGTGTTTCGTTGTTAAGAAATCAGAAACAAGTAATCTAACACATTAAAAAAAAAAAATTTGAGTACCTAATACAAGTCAGAAATGTTGTTTCAAAACGAGATATTTATTAAGTAAATCTTGATTAAACATTAAATTCAAGCTGTGGTGTATACAGACTACTTTTTTGGGCGGGGTTATATCTTTTTTTTAAAAAAAAAAATTCGACTTAAACCCCGAGACGTAATCTCTATGTTAAAAATTAAATATCTGTTATTTTATGGGAGGAATTTGAGTCCCCACAACCTTATGTATACCATTGAATTCAAGTGAGTATATTTATTTATGGTTTTAGTACATTTCTTTAGCTCAAACAAAAAATGTACCTCGTAGTGTAAGTCAGCGTTTCTCAACCGGGGACGTGATAACTCTTCGAGGGGGCGCGAGCCTGTTGAAAAGTCGAAAACAAAAGATTATTTAAAAAAATTATTAATTTACTGAAAGTAAACAAACAAAATATATTCTGACATAATAAAAAATAAATACACATTTACACTGATATAATACACTTATAAATGTATCAGTACTACACACTGTATTTTATAATTAATTTAGAATACTAAGTTAAAAACAAGTTTAATAATTACCATTAACCCTCATGAGCTTGTCATATATAAAATTGTATACAAAAATTAACACTTATCTTCATAATTTGAACGATTTATAATTAATCCCTTTACTGTCGGTTAAAATATACGGGATTCGCTCCCCAACGCCACCGTTTTTCACGTAGGCGTGCATATGGGACGGGGAGGAAGGGGGGGTAGAAAAGGAATGAATAAGCAAATCCTCTGAATTTAGTAAATCCTTCGCAAACACCGTCAAGGTCTAATAATTGCATTCCAAAGCCTTTGGAATAATTTTATGAATGGCAGTACATAGAAAAGATCATACGTCGGAGAGACGTATATATACGTCCGGGCAATTAATGCTTTGGCTGAGAGAAACGTTTATATACGCCGGAGGCACTTAAGAAGTTAAAGTCGTATTGTAGCCTTAGTACTTAGCCTTTAAAAATATAGTATTATTGAATTCAAAACATTGTAATTGTATAGAGGGGAGGGGTGATGAAAGTTATGATTGTGAATATTTGGGTCGCAAATGTTAAAAGTTTGAGAAGCACTGGTGTTAGTCTATGCAAAGGATTTACTTCAAAATGAAAAGCTTTTTGTAAGCAGTTAAACACTTTCAGAATTTTAATCGATTCGAAAAGAGAAAGGCTTAATTTTACCATAAAAAAACTTCCAGTATAATTTAACTCAGTTGTACAACATTGCACGATAAATCTTGATGAGATAAAAGGACAGTTCTTTGAGCAACGGTCTCATGAGTGACGGGGATAACATTTCACCTGATATTTTACTCTCCAAGTATCTATGTTAATTTTGATGTTTTTGAAGTTCGATTACTTCTTAAAAGGGTTACAACTCTTTTTCATTATTCAAGATAATTACTTTAAATTAAAACAAATTTGCGATTATTAAGTCCCACTGTTATAAGCTATTATCTCCTTTTCTTATAAAATAACGTAATAATTCGTTCAGTGTACAATGTTATGGATTCCTAAAATGAACACTTTTTAATTATTATTTTTTTTATTCAGTTTTTTTACCTTTCTCATTTTTTTGTAAACAAAATAATGTTGAAAAGGCTTATAACGTGGTAATTTGAATTAAAGCTACAAAAAAATATTACTTTCGAGGATTCTTAAAACATAATTTTTTACTTGTAATGAATTCCATGTCACACGTATTAAGAATCAAAATATAAAATTAAAAACAAGAAATATTTTTTTTTCAATGTAAAACTCTTTTTTAACTTTACAAAACACGCATGTCTTTATTTTTCAATTCCTACTATTAGTTCTCTTCTCTTCCTATATATATATCTTGTTCAAATTTTCAAACGTTAAATAAAATACTTTTTATTCATCCATTCAAGTGTTCAAATACATTTTTTTAAACTTGTAGTGGATGACTCTTGATGTTAATACAGTTTTTCAACTATTAATTCATTAATTAAATTTTATTTTTTAATTTTAAATTTATTCTGCGTTATTTCTGATGATGTTAGATTTATCTGTAACAGATGGCACCTGTAAGTTTTCTAATGAAGTAGGAATTGACAAAAGTTTTTTTATATATATTACTTGTTTAAGAGAGTGAAGATTGACTGGTTCGCTGATTTTACAGGCGCAAGAGCTAAATTTGGCAAAACTGCGTAAAGCACTATTTAACTTATGATTAGATTCATGTTGGAAATATAAAAAGAAAAAAAAAAAAAATACGAAAAATGTAAAAAAAAAAGGCAGGAGGAATGACAAGAGAAAATAAAATCAAAAATAGGTGAAGATCGCTAAGATATCTCAGGGGCGCATCAACCACATTCACCAAAGAAAGCAATATGGAACATAGCAAAAATCACCGCGGTGCCTAGGGGTAATAAATCCAGCATTTATGTAAAAAGAAGGAAGGCTGTTGAAAGGTAGAGTAAATGAAAAAAAAGTCTTTTCTGTATTAACAATGCAAAAACACCAACTTTAATAAATTTTTAAAGATTTTTCACTCTATGTAAAACTAAAATTAAAATGTTTTTATTATTTCTTTATATAAATTTATATATATATCATCAGTTTTCTGTCTCATTTTTAAAAGAAACTTTATGGAAACTAATACATAAATATACAAATTTTTTATTTTATCCAAATATGAGATAAAGTAAAGATCAGTGACACACACAGGAATTTTTCAAGGGGAGGGGGAGGGTCTAAAGTTGAAAGTTAACCCTTCTCATATCATACCTGAATACGCCGCCAAACATATTTTGTCGATTGTCGTTAACAAAAAACAATAAAAAATAAATTTTTGAATAAATAATTAGCATTAATAAAACTAGTTATTAATGACAAGTACTTAATTACATTTTAAGTACTATACACATGGGGTTAAAATCAATTGATAAAAAATCAAGGACGATGAGAGGTTTGGACCCGTGGATCCTCCCCCCTCCTTGTGTGCTCCACTGAAAAAGATATAATGCAGATTAATTTAAATGCTACTTTGCATAATGGATTTTTTTTTTTTGTAATTTACTTTATTTTACTCTGAAAGCAATACGACAAGGTTTCGTTTATTTCTTTTTCGTAAGAAAAAAAAATAAACTACTTATTTTTTGTAACAAGAGAAATAAATACTTAAGAACGTGTATAAAGTTTCTACATAATCTCATTCATAACCATGGAAAAAAAATTATCTGTTTAAAATCGATACTTAAAAGAGAAAATTTTCTTTTTATACGAAACATACAGTTAATGCATTATTCGTAAATAATAGGAGAGGGATCTATGAAAAAATTATATGATTTATAATTGACATGATCAATACAATCTGCAAAATATCCTACAGTGTCGCTTATTATTGCTTTTAGCTTTATCTGCATTCGTTTATGGGATCGAAATGGACCCTAAAAGCCACGGTTGGTGGTATACAACTATGGCCAAATCATAATTTGTACCCCTTAGAAATGCTCCCCTTTATTGAAGTAGTAGGTGGTCCCCAAATAGGAGTTAGAGAGCTTATGATTTATTCTGGATTTCGTTAAGTAATTAGACTTTTACCTACTATTTTAGCTTAACATTAATTTGAGGAATTCAATAAGAAAGGATTCAACAAAACAATTTAGTTTCAGTTTCACCGAAACTACGATTTAGTTTATTTAATCAAGGTGAAACGAGTTTTTCTAATTTTAATTCAAAATAAAAATGCTTTACAAATTTTTCTATTTCGAGAAATTTGCTTTTACATCAATTAAAAGACTGTTTTCTCATACTTGCAAAAAATCTTCATGTTTGTAGCTATTTTTTAAACGTTTGAGTTTTTGTGTGTGCACATATATACACATATACAACTTGAAGCATGGTGTACAGTGGCACACACAAAGGGGGGGTCGGACCCCCCCATAAACCTTTTTTTTTCGTTTGATTAAAATCCTATGCATATAGTACCTAAAATTTAATTAAGTATTTGTTATTATTAATTGATTTTATTAATTAATGCTAATTATTTATTCAATAATTAATTTTTTACTGTTTTTTGTTCCCAAAAATTGAAGCAATATGTTGGGCGGCGTATTGGAGCATGATACGAGGATGGTGGACTTTCAGCCCTGGATCTCCCCTTCAAAACTTCCTGAGTGCGCCACTGCTCCGCATAACCACAATTCACCCTAAATTATATTATGAATAAATAAGGGTATATTTTTTAACATAGATATCTCCGAATAATATTAATACAGCGTTTCTCAAACTGTGGGGAGCCCCCCTGGGGGAGCGTGATAACCCAAAGAGGGGGGCACGCATATTGAAAAGTTGAAAATATTAGTAATTTACTTATAATATTTATATATAATACTTATATCTGACGTAATATAAAATAAAATACGCATTTATACTGATATAACATATTTATAAATATATCAGTACTGCACAATGCATTTGATAATTAATTTAACAATACCAAGTAAAGAACAAGTTTAACAATTACCAGTGACCCCATGGGTTTGTCATACATAAAATTATATAAACAATTTAATACTTATCTTGATAATTTGTGTGGTTTACAATTGAAGTCGTATTGTAGCTTTACGTCAAAGTACATTAATATTGAATTCAATACATTGTTATTGTATGGATGTAGGGGGAAGGAGAGGCGACAAAAATTATGACTGAAAATTGGGTCGCAAAAATTGAAAGTTTGAGAAGCTCTGTGTTAATACATTACATTTTTAAAAACATTCTGATATAAATTTTGATTAACAATGTATCAAAAGTATGGATTTACCCTCTTTTAATTTTTTATAATTGGTCTGTTCCGGAAAAATTTATCCATATTTATTCAATTTACCCCTAATAATCGTATAATAATTGTTTAGTGCAAATATTTTTTTATGTTTTGGGTTCCAGCTCATTGTTCCAGATTGAAGTAGTGTACCTTGCCCTCTGAAACTCCATACGATTCCATTTAGACTTGTTGCACAAGCATGGCCACGATAATGATTGAACCATCAAAGCCTACAAAACACTGCTTGTCACTCGGAAAAGCTAATGACAAGCTTTTAACCATTTCTTAATTAAGAAATAGCAAAGTGAACTGATTCTTTTTTGTCATCCCCCCAAATAGAATCCGTTTCGCGAGTAGGTTTACTTTCCTAGAGCGGAGGCGTGTCAACAGACATCAAAATGCACCCAGATTCGAGATGGTTTAATGGATTGGGCGGACTAATTGGTCTAGAATCCACTCCAACGACAGCGACCACTCTATAAAACCCTTCCTACTGAAATTCATGACAATCTATTTTTCTGTAAACGGACTCATTGGAGCCGTTTGAACAAAATACGCTTCTTCGGTCGATAGCGGCGTTTAAATGGTCGAACCGTTTCTTTATTTTTCCTCTTTTTTTTTCGTTCTTATTTTGAGCTTCGAAATTCGATTACCGAGAAACGACTTTTAATAGACCGTTTGGAGGTGTTTCAAGGGAGAAGGGGAGAAAAGGGAGATAAACGGCGAGGGAGAAAAATCATCGGAGGAGGATTGAGCGTCAGCTCCCCAGAGGGATTTGATTCCGTCGAAAGTGAAGAATAATCCTTTTTGGGGTGCAATAAGCTCGTACTTTTCGCCTCGTTTCGTTTTCTTTTGTTTTCTCTCGGAATTTTTCTCTTCCAGTCGGAGGTTTGAATTCCGCAGTTTCATTTCCCGTTAGTCAAAATAAATAAATGGGCCTCTTAGACTGGAGGCCGAGGTTTCGCCTCCTTAAAGTGGGCTTAAGTGCCCAGTAAGAAATAATGCTAGTGATTCAAGTAAGCATTCCTCAATTTTCGCTCTTGATTGAGAAAAGTATTTTGATGTTTCCAGAACACTTCGATTCATTCGATAGAGTTGTTTTAGACAATTTTCCAGTAGGGCTCTGTTCATTTATTTATTTTTTGAGTCAAGTTATTCGCTTTATTTTTTTTTTGAACTGCGTTTTTTTTAGTTGAATTATTATTTCGTGTAAGCTTTAAAGTTAATCTGATTCTTTAATTTTTTCAAGACGCCACTAAATATTTCGTTGATTATAATTAATTGAAAGTTTAAAAGTAAGTTATTTTAAATTCTTCGTTTATAACTTATTTTTTACAATATTTTTCTCTGTTTTTTAAAGAAAAACAAATATACTTGAAGCCAACTCTTTCTACACTGTCTTTTTTTACACGATTTTGAAATAACACGGTTCACTAATATACTTTTTAACCCGAATTCTTTGATCTAACACAAATCCCCTATTAAAAAAAAATTAAATTTTTTTTTAACTCAAAGTTTGATAGTGTTATCAGAAGATGATTGGCTTTAGCCCACACATATGTGAGTGACTTGAGTCTATTTTACGGCTTGTTTTCTTTGCATTCTGGTATTACGGGAAGTACCCGAATACAGCTGATTTAATTCGCGAGGGCGTACAATTTGCTGCAAGTATCGAACAACATTTTCTTACGCATAATCCTGACACAAAATGCGCATTAAAATTTTAACGTAATTTTAAGTTTTGTGTAGCAGGATATCAAGAATTATATAAGCAACTTGAAAGACAAAGGAAAAAAAATTGCTGCTAACAACAGATTTTGTAACACAACAGCAACAACAAAACAAACAAAAATTGCTGCTAATAACAGACTTTGTATATAACAACAACAACAGAACAACAAACAAACAAACAAGAAACAAGGCCGTTAATAAAGAAAGAAATTATTCATTTGAAGCAAAGCCGACAGTTACTTTAGATATATCTACTAATGTGATAGCTTTCTCTTTCGTAATAAACGTGCACTCTTGTTATCAAGTAGGGATGAATAGTTGTTAGTGAGTTGTTTCATTCCTAACTTCAATTTAAATTTTTATATGTTGTATGTACTCGTAGACTAAATTTTCACTGTACACTAATTTTTTAATTTTTTTTTGTAATAAAATGAAATGTTTTGTTTCATAAATATGGAACATATGGATTTCATTATTACTTTTCTTACACGACTTCTTAAAATTGTGGAACAAGTCTCGTAATTTACCACATGTTACATCAATTTTTTTACACGACTTTTTTGCACTATTTTCTAAGGAACGTTTCTACAGTGTAAAAAAGAGGTGTACTTATAATCATCTTCGTGTCACTTTTGAACCTTTTTAGATTTTTTGTTTCATTTATCTAATATATCTTAAAAACCATATTTATTCGAATCTAAGCCACCACCGATTCTAAGCCGCACCTCAAATTCTCATCACATTTTTGTGAAAAAATAAAAAATAGTGTACAATAGTTTTTTTTTTTTTAATCGCATCCCATATCTAATGAGAACCAATAAGAAGTAAATAATTAATTTGTTTTACCAACATAAAAAACTTTTAAATGCATGCTTGAGCCTGAAATTATTCTAATCTTCAGTATCATGTTCAATTTTTCTCATTTAATGAGTTTTTCCGCCTTCGATTCTGAGCCGCACTAGATTTTCAATAGCATTATCACTGGAAAAAAATGTGGCTGCGTTTCAAATAAAGATGTATTTTATATAATTTGCTTTTTGTTAATTTTTTTTACAATTTGTACCATTATTCAGTTTTATATAAAGACTATATTTACCATTTTTAATATAATTAGATTTAACTTTATATCAATCTTAGACAGCAGTCTATAAGAAAAGGCATTGTTAAATAGTAAAATTCTTTTACCTAAGTTTTAATTTTAACATTTATCGTTATAGAAAAAGAAAAATAATTAATATGTAAGGAGTATTCACATTAACATTAATAACATTTCTAAACTTACCTGGGAAACAAATTTTTTTTAAAAATTACTTGTATCTGTCTGGAACACAACTTTAGTGCACAGGTTGTTATTTTTCCTCTAGTTATGTAGTTCATAAATGTACGTCTTACAGTTATTTGTGCAGTTAATTAACATGTAGTTATTTATTATAAAAGATATTTGAGTAATTTGGATTTTTATCACTTCAATAATTAAGTAAAATTCTTCAAATTTTCATTTATTTATTTGCCTCCTTGTATTTGATGCTAATTTATTTCCTGAGAAACACTTTAGATATGTTACTGATCACTGTTCCAACTCAAAATAATATTCTCCATTTTCGCGTTGACAGTCATATGTACTTACAAATACTTATGAGTTCCAGAAAAAATATTTCAATACTATTGAAATGTCTCAGATCATGCAATATTGCTATTTCACAAATATATTAATCTACTATCTTTATTAATCTATAGTTAATCTATTGCTCCTTTGCACTTGTATTACATTATTTTTTAATACTTACGATGTAAGTATTCAAAATGTAAACATTTTCCAGATAATTTTTGTTTTTATTGCTGATTACTATTTTGGAATTCCTATTAGCATCACTTTTTCAAAATCTTTTTGGGATGAATAAATAGAAAAATTTTAATGAAGATAACATGTTCAATAGCAAAAAAGGAATATATTTTAAAAAAAATATTTTTAGAATCTTTCATTCGTTATATACTCTTTTCTCTTTTCAAAATTTTCTGTTGTCATTTGAAGTTAAAAGGAAAAATATTTGATTTTCATTTATTTGTTCATTTATATCATTTATTTGTTCATTTATTTTATTTATTTGTTCATTTATTTTACTTATTTGCTCATTTATTTCAGTTAGATATTGCGTTATTTCCCTCCTTATATAGTAATATAATACCAAATTTAGTTTATTTTTTAGTTACATTAAATTCACAGTTGCAGTTACAATTCATTTTTTTTTAAAAAAAAAATGTAATTGTTCTAAAGAGTACAATTGATTTAAAGGAAAGAGGGGGTTTTGCTTTTAAAGTGAATTAAAATGCGAAAATTTTTAACACTTTATGGAGAATTACGTTCTACTGTACTCAATGAGGGATTCAATGTTCTCTAAATATATTTTTTATTTATTAAAAAACACTAAATAAAAATGTTTTTCATTTATTTTTTATATTACCATACATTCCGGTATAATGCGCACTTTCAATACAAAAAGTAAGATTGAAATTTACTGATGCTCGTTATACTCCAGGTATAAAAATGAGAGCTTTAAAAATAAAGAAAAAATGAGCATATAAATATTAGATTTCTACAAACGTATTTGACCTCCTTTTGTAAAGGTTTTTCACCTTTTAACATCCTCATATTCAACTATCATCTTAAATTTATTTTGAAGGGTTTTTTGATACACAACCCTGAAGAACGATCTCCGATGGCGTTTACTCCATCTGGAATAACTGTCGTATTTGTGCAGCACTAGGTCAGCAATTTTTTCGTATTATACATCAGATAGGATTTGAACATGTCCCAAACTAAAAACATTTCTAGATTTCACAACTTTACACCATTTTCGTCCATCTATCCTTTTATACACTTGAAGGAAAACATCTTTCAGAAAATTAGATATATATATCGTTTTTTTTTTAAAAAACAAACTCATGGATTTTAATGCTGTGCTGTTCACTAAGCAAAAGAGCACTGCGGTAAAGTGAGATATTTCGTGACCAGTTGTTTTTATATGAACAGTTTTTGTCAAAAGATAAGATAATTGCACTTGTACATTTTAGGTTTCTTCGTAAAAACAGAGAGTGCGTTTTACAGTAAATACATCTAAAAACTAAAAAATGCAGTTTTAAAATATAGGTGCGTGTTATACACCGGAATGTACAGTAATTAAAAAAAATTTGAAAATTTTCAGTTAATTTTGAATAAGCTAATTGAACGAAGATTTTCTTATTTAAAAAAAAAAATGTAAAACTTTTTTTAACAGTTGCTTATTTTTAGAATTTGCATGCAGATATTTTTGTATGCATGTTTAATTTTTCATTCTGTTCTTAAACGCTTTTTTTACACTATCAATTTATTTTTTATTTTTTTTGACAATGCAAGGAGAGGAAAGTAAATTTAGTTCACTGAAATCAGAGATGAAACGTAGTTTTTTCGCTTAATTTCTAACGTAATATATTCTTGTTATAATGTTTAGATATTTTGTATCTTATTTTCGGATACACACATAGGAAAAAGGTATTTGTTAAGCATTAAGTGTCGAAAAACACACACAGAAATTGAAGAATTTTACATTTTTTATTCTTGAAAACACAAATTATGATTTTATTACAAGAATTAATAAAAATGAATAAGTAAAAAGGAATTCCGTATTGTTATTAAAAACGAAAATAAAAGTGTAATTTGTTTCTTTTTGGGGGCTCACTTTCAAAAATAATTTTTGTTTTTAAAAATTTTTTTTTGTAGGTGCTATATATTTATTTATTTTTCTTTCTTTCTTCTTTTTTTTTTTTTTTTTGAGGAAAAAAAAGATACTGTGACATGTTTAAAGCGATTTTAAGACGAAATGAAAATACGTTTCTGTGACAAATCCTATGTTACATTCAGCGTCGTAATTTTCGTAGCTATGAATTTATGAAATGGTGTTATTTACAAAAAATAAAATAAACCCTTTTTTTTGAAAAAAGAAAAAAAATTTTTTTAACAAACAAAATTTTTCCCCCCCCTTTTTATGTTCTAAAACTAAAAAATTCATTTTATGAAATAAAACCAAAAAGGTACATTTCTTGGAGTAAGTAGAAGAATTAAACAGTTCCGATTGTAAATAATAAAATCAAACTTTAGTTTTCTAAATCGTTACAATAAGTTGCATTAATACATTCACTATTTTAGTCTACTTTCTATAACTGGATCATTAATATGCGAAGTTGGTTCTTATTTATAGTTTTGAATTTTGTAAGGGATTCAACTATGTTTTATTGATTCCTTCATATTTATATCTTGAAGCTGTTTATGTAAATATGTGCAAAAGCCGAAGTGTACTGCATTTTCCAGTTTGATATGCAAAGGCATTTTTGAACAGGTTGAAATGAGAGATAGATACTATGAAATGTAACTTTTTTAAAGTGAAAATTATTGTCAACCATTCCTCTGACTAACATGCATTTAACTTGGAATACGATGAGTTTAGAGCTAATTTCCATCTTCGCAAATTTCACTTGCATTTTCTTCCTACTTCTGTAAAATTATTAATTTTGGCGTTTACCTTATTGTAAGATTTATATTGTTTTTTCTCCGAAGCTGAGAAAAAAGAAACATTTATAATTCTCTCCTTTTCTTAGAGAATCTGACTTCATCAAACTTTCGAATTATTTAAGTTAGAGTTACAAACAAGTAATATAAAAAAAAGTTTTAAAGTCAATTCCTACATAGGTCAACAAAGAAAATTTTTATTTTAGTTACTTTTTATTAAATAATTACAATTAATATAAATATGTATATACATATGACAGAATCACAATATTAAGTGACAAAACAGAAAGCGATTTTCCTTTCTATATATGGTGTTCAACTATTTTTTCTGTTCGTTACTATTTATTCATTAATTAAATTTAATTCTTCCAATAAAATAATATTGTAAAATGAAAACACATTCTCAGAAATTGGCCACCCAAAGGGTGGGATTCGTCCCCTCGAACTTTAGATAAAGGGCCCAACATACTATCCATTCCCTTCTAGGGACAGGGTGAGCGTTTTCCTTTTATATATGGTGTTGGACTATTATTTTTGTTTGTTACACTTTTTTATTCTTAATTAAATTTAATTAATGAATTAATTTTAAAAAAACTGTATTAACATAAAATTTCATCCCTACAATTTTAAAAAAATGTATTTGAACTTGGTGGATGAATAAAAAAAATTTTTTAACGATTAAAAAAATTTGAACAAGATATATATATAAAAGGGGGGGGAAAATTGAACTAATAGTAAAATTGAAAAAAAACGGGGGTTGTGTACAATTAGGCAAATATTTTTTTAAGAAAATTCTTTTGGCTAGAATGGATTACTCCAAAGTTTTGAACATTTCGAAAGATAATAAAATGATTCTATTGATTCAGAAGTTATTGTGATATGATGATGAATTTTTTTGGTAAATTACAATTATTAAAATCGTTCTAATCAAGAAGAAAATTTTGAATTCAATTGAGGCGTAGAGGTTAAATTAATACTGGGAGTAGGGAAATGAGAAATATCATTCTTAAATATACTAGAAAAGGTTGCTTGATGAAAAGTGATTGCTCATCTTATAAAATATTTTTTTTTTCAAGCTTATTTAAAATATATCGTTATAATTCGTTTTAAACTTTTTCTGCATAGTACATGCTTCCTCCCCTCAAAAAGGATTTGTATAATAGTATATAAAAGGATTGTAAGATGGTTTATTGAATTGCCATATTCGGCATATTTTATCTACTTCTAATTATTTTATATTATGACATGATTCCATTTATTTTCCTTGCTAAAAAAAAGAACTGTTGAATTAATGTCAATTGATGTAGTAATATTTTTAAATAATCAAAAACATTATTGAAGAAAACTAAAGAAAAAATTAAATTTAAAAAGTATATAATTTAATCAAAATAGAGAAAAGATAAGAAAAAAATTATGAATACACCTAAATACTACTTGAGAGCTTATGTTACCTATGTTCATTAATGTTAACGCTGCCACATCCTCTAAAAATAGCTGAAGAAACCTTTATGGCTTATATTTAATTCGACGAACCATGATTTTAAACGAGGCAAATCTTGTACAAAAACAATTCAAAATCTTTAAGGCTGTTTTCGCCATATGTACTTGACGCGGATCACTTTTTCCAACAGAAAAAATAGCTCAGTTTTTATAAAAATTTGTGACATTGTAACTCATGTATTTGTTTATAATATAGTGTTTTTAAAATATTTCCTAAATAATTAGTTTGACCTTTTAACATGTAAAGAAATAGCTCATTTAGCATTACGGTACAGGAGAAAAAACGTGAAACACATTTTATAAAAAAAAAAATGTGTCCACTCGGATAAAAAAGGTAATTTTTAAAAATTAAAGGGGTTTTCCCACAGGATAATTTAAGCCAGAATATAATATTAACGTTGACGTACTTTTATATCTGAAAATATATTCTCCCGAATTCGGTCCCTATTCTTTAACATTAGCCTTAAACAACGGATTTTGCTAAAAAAAGAAAAATTATGCCTTACGAATAATTCTACCTTAATATTTTTTACTTTTCCTTCCTTTTATTTCCCGGGAAAAAAACACCTGGGAAAATATCTAATAAAACACCCAATGGGTCCCCAAAAAAATTTAAAAAAGCAAAATCTCCCGACTAAAACCATTTGAAATCCAATCCGCTCCTGAACAAAGTCAGGATAAAATAATGCCAGAAAAAAAAAAAGCCAAGGCGAAAATCTACGCCGGAGAGAGAATTTTTGTATCCTCATTCGGCGCTTTGTGCTTCCGGGGATGTTTAGTCAGGGTGGGAAGACCCCGGACAAAAAGTAAAAGCAGAGCCGGGGAGGGGAAAAAAAGCGTCAGGCGGTTTAT
The DNA here is from genome assembly GCA_019973955.1 of Trichonephila inaurata madagascariensis. Classification (NCBI taxonomy): domain Eukaryota; kingdom Metazoa; phylum Arthropoda; class Arachnida; order Araneae; family Nephilidae; genus Trichonephila; species Trichonephila inaurata. The sequence goes on along the minus strand of BMAV01021209.1, from coordinate 343,110 downwards.
CTGTTGGGCCTTCCACTGCGAAAGAATGATTCTTCTGGAGTCGGAGTCATAAAACTCCATTAGAGATGGGAAATTGCCGTGTAAACCCTTATCTCGGGGTGGATGAATTGTATAATGGGTTCCAGAGGCTTCTTATCGGGTCCTCTTCAAATGAAGCTGTAACGGCCGGACCCGGGGCTTCTGACCCCCAGGGTGTCATCCCTTCGCCCACTATCGCCCAAAAATAGCCCAATGTTTTCATCCCGGGTTTAAAAAAGGACCCGCGGGAAAAGAAAAAATCCCTCAGACCGATATTGAATTGTAAATAATAAACTCGTGGGAGTGTCTAGAATGGAGTTTAATCGATGAGGAGTAGTGTAAAAAGGGATAATTGAAACCAATTACGATAGAAAGCAAACTCTATTTAGGTACAGCAAGACTGAAATTTGTAAATTTTGAATGAAATATTAAACATAAAAAGGCTAATCTAAAGAATTCATCGAATCAATTTTAAATTCTAAATTACCGTATTTATTCGAATCTAAGCCACACTTTTTTTCTCCAGTGTTAATGCTACGGAAAATGAAAGTGGTTAATTAGATGAGGCTTAGAATCGAAGGCCGAAAAATTCGTTGGATGAAGGAAACACAAGGAATTGAACATCATACTAACGGTTAGAACAATTACAGATTCATGTATGCATTTAAAACTTTTAATACATGTAAAATTAATTAATTATTCACTTCTTATTAGTTCACATTTTAAATTTTCTTAAATTTCGTAAATATTGTACATCGATGAATCATTTTACACAATTTTTTCACAAAAACCTGTTGAGAATTTGGAGTGCAGCTTAGAATTGATGGAGGCTTAGATTCGAGTAAATACGGTATAATTTGAGGAAGCATCTATAGTGTAGTTAAATCAGTTGAAATTTATATGAAGCTGTTTTTAAATGATTATGTTGAAAAGTAATTTCAATACAGTAAAATTCAAATTTTTAAAGGAATTTTTTAATAAAAATTATTGTATATATATATATATAAGTTCTATTTGTCAAATAATAAATAACAAAAAATAAAAGCATGGTTTGTCCTTATTGAACTAATGACGAATAGAATTTTATGGTTAAGAAGGAACACACAATACTAATCCTTAATTAATAAAATTTTAGAATAAAGTTGATTGAGTTAAACTAATGGTTAATTGATTTAAATGTAGAAAGAAAATTTTTGAGATTCTGAAGAAGGGAAGATAGTATCAAGTTCAAATAAAAATTTAATATGATTGAATTTTTAAATCAACTTTATTATAAAAAATACAATCAATATGATTTAAATAAAGAATCAATTTATTTCAATTTAACTAAGATTTAACATTTTAATTCTTATAAATTTTTTTTAATAATTTAAAAAATTAATTTTTTAATTAAAAAAAAAAATTTAAAAGAAAGATTAGAAATTCAGACAATTAAAGAACAACCATTATTGAATTCGTGATTTAGTTTTGTCTTAGTTTAGTCGATAGAAAACTGATTCGTATCGATTACATTTGTAGTTCTCGAACTGAATCGTACTTAAATAGAAAAAAAGTATATTCATTTCAAAAGGTAGAAAATTAAACTTCGAGAAATTATTATCTCAATAAATTTATAAATCATGGAATAGAAAGTAATCTTTCAGAAATACAATTCTTTTAAAGTTAATTTATGGAATCGAGATTTTGAAATACTTGAGAAAAGTTCCAGGATTATACCGAAAAATGAGGAATCAAATTAATAATTTCGAATCAAAAAGTTTCAAGTCATCGTCAACAACAACGTTTGTTGTACAATTTGTGGACACTAGTGAATTATCAAAATTAAAGAGAAATATTTTAGTAAATATTTGTTGAAATACGTTCTGGAATAAGGTTAGTTCTTAAATCTCAGAATGCATTTGTAATTGAATAAATCGTTAAAATCCATAAGTAAAAAATTAACTTAAAACATATTTTTTATCTCTGGTAGCAGTAATGATACATTTGAGTAACGTAACAATATTGAAACCATCCAAAAAATATATTAAATTATAATTATAATCATATCATGCAAGTTCTCTTAGATGACCGTTTTTAATATAACTTTCTTTGGAAAAAGACTCAGTCATACTTTTCTTTACATTTTAAGTTTGCAAGTTTTAAACAATTGGAGTTTTCAATAATTAGGCAAGCACATGTCTAATTGAGACATATTGACTCCAGTATACAGGATGTCCCGAAAATAGCTCCCAAACTCTGAATAGCTTGATTCCTCGCTGAGAGGACATAAAAAATGCCCAAAGAACTATACCTGAAGGATCCATAGTTTATGAAAAAAATATGAAAAACCAAGTATGACGTAGCAAGGAAAAAACACTGTATTGGATACATCAACTGCATTATTTGCAAGTATTTAAAAAGGCATATGTTCAAAGTGTCCGTCGTGTATATTGAGGCAAGCCTGAGCACGCCGTGGAATGGAGGCACACGTCGCAGAAGCACGGTGTCCACCGAAGTACAAGCAGCATACAGACAGGGCCCCTTTGGGAATCACCTTATCTCCCATCCACAAATTTCCTTTTAGATTGTCCCTTAAAAAGAAAAATCAACATTTTGAGATCTGGTGATCGTGGTGGCCATGCCTAGTCCAGCCAAAAAGTATGTCATATCCAGCCAATCACTTACAGAAGCACAGAAATGCACCCATCATGAACCATCATTCATACATCCTCATTTTGACCGAATTTTTCTCGTAAGCTGTGGATCATACAAGTACAGTTCTTTGGGTCCTTTTTATGTTTTTCCACCAAGGAATCTGTCTGTGCAGAGTTCGGGTGCTATTTTTGGGACAAACTATATAAATGTCAATTTTTTTTTTTTTTTTATGAAAGCTTACTTCAAAATAAAAATTCTAATTATATTCTTCACAAGACAACAGAACTGCTGATAATGAAGGTTGCTGAACGTTAAATGAAAAGGTTTTAGTCAACATTGGAGTGGTGCAAAAATTAAAAGATTGAAGTACCACTTCAAATGTCCTGAGTTTGATTGTATTAAAATGTGCTATCAAAATAACCCTCGAACATTTCAAAAGCGCGTTCAAACTTTATTTAACAATTTCTGTTGAATTCCAGTAATTATTTGATACCTTCAATGTGAAGCTAAAATAAAGTATTATAATTATTATTTTTGAATCTTTAATTTCGCAATGTCATTAAAAAGACATATTCTTTTTAGATCGTAAAATTGTCTTATAGGATGTTTCTTTTACCCCCCTAAAACTATTTTCATTGCAAAGCTACTGTTATCGTAAGGAAACTTTTGTGTCAGCACTTTTGTGTTTTCGTACTTTACAATCTAGCAAAAAATAAATAAATAAACAAATAATAGTAATAATAAATAAATAAATAAATCAGATTAATATACTACAAAGTTCATGAGGATTTAATCCGTTCAAGTCAAGCCAAATCCTTCTACCGTATTTATTTGAATCTAAGCCTCCGTTGATTCTAATCTACACCCCAAATTCACGTTTTTGTGAAAAAATGAAAAAAATAGTGTATAATGGTTCATCGATATCCTTTATTTACGAAATTAAAAAAATAAATAGATAAAATGAGAACTAATAAGAAGTGAATAATTAATTTATTTTACCAGTATTAAAAACTTTTAATATATACATGAATCTGTAATTCAGTGACTCCCAAAGTGGTCTATATCGACCCCCCAGGTGTCTATGACGACATGCAAGGGGCTCACATCAGCAAAAAAATAATTTGGGGGTTCATTAGGTGTAATAAGGGGGTCTACGATAATGACTCTCATTAAACCAGATAGTGACATTAATTTTAAAAGAAAATTTAATCAAATGGAAACCAGATTTCACCTATTTAACATGTATTTACTAAATTTAATTACTAAATTTACTAATGTATATAAAACTGTCTTAAGAATAATATTACAATAAAAAATTATCTAATTATCTATCAATTACAAAAAATGAACATAGAATGACCCATTTTCAAAATATTCTCTTTTTGTGAAAAATGCTTCTATTATAATAATATTTTGCCTGCATATAGCTCAGACCTCTTTACAGAGGCTCAACTACAATTACGCCGAAAATTACTTCAATTGGTTGTAACTCTAAAAATAATGTGAATTTTTCAAAAATCATACTTGAGCCTCTGTACAGATGTCTGAGCTACATACATGCCAAATATTATTATAATAGAAGCATTTTTCTCAAAAGGAGAACATTTTGAAAAAAAAGTTATTCTAAGTTAATTTTTTGCCGAAATATTCTATTTAAGTAAATTTTTTTGTCAGAATGTCCTTATAAAATAATTTTATACATGCATTCTAATCTAAGTGACACTCAATATCATGAAAATTATCCATCTATGCGCTTTTTTAAAATCACGGTTCCGAACGTAGTCGTATACCTTAAAAAATTAAACATATTTAAATTAATTACTAAAATTTTATACTTATGTTGATAATCTTCACGTTGTATAATTAAGGTTGTATTGTAGTTTGAGGGTCAAATACGTTATTATTACATTCAATACATTGTTTTTGTATAGGGGGTTGCGATAAAAATTATGATTGAAAATTAAGTCTCAAATATTGGAAGTCTGAGAAGCATTGTCCTTAGTAATAAGTTAAATCCGTATCAAGCTGCACATTGGTGAATGGTAATTATTTTTCTTTTGAAAGTAATATATTTACAACTCCATAATCTTCCTTCTCGGTAACATAAAAAATGGCGATATATGCTAATATAGAAAATTCAGTTCATTTCAGCTCCTTGCGTAAGCAATTTCGAAAAATGAGATCGACTCAAGGGGATAAATAAGGTTCAAAGAGTTCACTTACAAATGGGGGAAGAAAACGATGAACACAGCATCTAAAATAAAAGTGAATTTCCCAAAGTTTTAACGCTAGAATCCAATAAATGCTGAAATTTACTAAGATCATTGTCTTATTGATTTACAAATCAGTACATACTTAACTTACCTATTCATAGATATTTTAACATTGAAAGTATTTACTGAGGAGTTGTGTATATCTCTGAAAATAAAACCTTTCAATGATAATATATTCTGTATGGAAAATACCCCTATAATTCTCTATTTAACAGATTATTCTCTGAGGTCTTTTAATAAACTAATGCAATGATGCTATAATAAATATTATTTTCCACATTTACCATAAATCAAGATATTTGATTACTTTAAATATATGAAAGGAATGTGTATTGTTTTTGGTCTCAAGCCACTTCCACACGAATATTTTTCTTTTGCTTGTCACTAAAAATAGAGTTATGACTTTGATTTGCTTCACTATTTCGTACTACATCGAAAATTAGAGCTTATCGGTTCGTTATGCAATTTCATTGTAAAAATTGAGATAATTAAGAATACGAAATGCGAATTAACTTTCATATATCTTGGTAGTTTTTTGAGTATCATGGTAGAAACGAAATATATGTATATACTTATATAGAAGAGGACACTGTAAACGAGCCAATGTGTTACATAACTCTTCATAAAGAAAACGGAAAGAACTGAACGATTCAGCCTTTAGTGAAGGTGTAGTGTAAGAGCCGTGATGCATTTAAATTCACTAAATTCAGATGAACTCAATGAAATAATCCATAAATTAAACCAATAATATTTATCAGACAAAAAAAAATTAATTAAACCTAAAATTATAAAAAAGGCATCAACAATACATGAAATATCTAACAGCCAAATCAAAATATTAGAAGTCAGGAATACAATCGTTCGAGTTATAATTTTATAGTTTGCATTTGTAACTCTCTTCGTCTATTTGAAGGGTGGTGCCGACAGCCGATAACGATAAATTATCAATTATCTCAAGCTATCTCTTGATAAGTTTATAAAGAGAGCACCAAATAATAATCTATAAAGTAATATTCATTTGTATTTTAGTAGGCCTCAATAATTATCAAATATTTTAAAATTATAAATTTTTTTTTTTTACGTAGCTCTATTTTCGAACATTTAAACTTTTATATACATTTCCGGGGAAAAATTGGTACGAAAATTGGAAGGATATTTGATATATTTAATAAACTTAAAATTAAAAATTATTCTTAATTGTTTGTAACAGACATGCAGTTATAATAAATATTTTTTGGATACTGAGAAGCGTTACTATATGAATGCATTAAAATTACTTTCGGACAGAAAAGAATGTTACGTATGGGCTCTTAAAAAGACATGCAATTACCTGAAATAAAAATTGGATTTGAGTCTCCCATATTGCATCATGCAATACACATTCATACTGCATAAGGTAAATTCCTTTTTCACAAAGCACATTCATTATTTCGAAAATCAAAATTCAGTGTCGTCTAAATCAAATTTTTTTCTTCATATATGAAGTTTTTCTGCAAATAAATTTATTTGAATTGTTACTTGTCAACTTCTGAAATATATATTGAACACAAAATTACTTTTAAAATGTTTCGAAACTTAGTTATCTATTTATAATTTTTTTTTTGTCAAAAAATTAAGAATATAATTAAATTTTTAGAATTGATTTATTTTTGTTAGAGTTCATATAGTTGAAAGAAAAGATTCACTGGAAACTTTAACAATTATTTTTGGTATAAGTTTCTATTTTAGCCCTTCAAATTTTTCTTGTCATAAATTTATGAATAAATAAATAAATTAAATGTCAGTATATTGAAACCTTTTTTTTAAACAAAAAGTAAAATTTCTTTTATTATTTTAACTATTCATTAACGATTGCAAACCAGTTATGTTAACCGAAAATTAGTTGTTTTGTAACAAATAAACCGTCAGATATAGCGATTTCAAAAGAAAAAAAACTGCCGTAGAAAAAATTGAATTCGGTTTGGGGAGAGAGAGAAAAAAATAATTTAAATTTAGAATTTGATCTGTAAAATGATGGATTTGATTTTTTAAAGGAAAAGGTGAATTCGACTTTCAAATTTTGTAATTTCCCTGACGGTTGAAAGAAATTCACAGAAGACAAAATTCGGTTGTTGTCATCTCGAACGTTTTTCGAAAAGAGAGTGAATGTGAAAATCAATTATTTCTTTTTCTTGTCTTAAAATATGTTATTGGCAAGTAAAAGCTTCAACTATATTTTTTACATCATGTGAATAAAAAAATATGGATCATTGACTATATAGGCTATGTGTACTATTTTTTAATGCTATTTTTAAACGTTCATTTATCTCAATTACTGTTAATAATTATATTCTTTTGAAGACCTGAATATTAAGAATTGAAGCCTTCAGTGATAAAGGTGTTTTGATGTTCGAAAATTGATTCCGTGTTTCCTCTGTCAGGAAAAGGATTTCAACCAGTGGCGTAGCTAGGTATCCAAAGGCCCTGGTGCTAAAAAAAAATGAGGGCCCTATCTTGGTTGGATTTTATCAAGTAAAAAAGTAAAAGCATATGAATTTTTTTAAATATACAAAGCTGCAATCTATGTTTACTGTCTTTTCTTTCTTGACATGGTTTGCGCTTAAACGCACCACTGGGTTTCTTTCTTTTTTTATCCCTAATTTCTGTTTTATAATTTATACAACACATTTTGTATGTGCTGGAGTACTCATTGACGTTAAAAGGAAGGAGAAACGTAATGCTACTCTACAAAACATTGTTGGGGAGTCCTTGGCTATTTATTTGGAAGGATCGAACTCACCCACCAGGTAGCTTAGAGCTACAAAATGGTCCACCGAGATAGACAGGAAACGATAATAAAATATGCATGAACAAGAAAATACAATATTATTATAATGATTTTTTTTTAAAAAACACCTCTGCAAAAGAGCAGACTAAATTGCATCAGTTTATTGCAGATACGAGAAGATTGCGAAATATTAAAACAGGAAAATATCTAGCTTACTATGAATCATATTGTTGTTAAAAATAGAATGTAACTAACAAGGAATTGCTTCTTGTGTAGGTTTTTTAAAATGTCATGATAATTTTAGTAAGATTTTTCATGAAACTTTTAAGTAATATTTTATAGGAAAATAGAAAAAAAATTGAAAATAATATATTAACTTTTCAATAAGTAAACTTCGCAACACTAAACAAACAACGGAAAGCATTTAGGGAAATTCCCTACAGGTTCGAAACTATTTTCAACTAGTTACCATGATTATAGTTTGTTGCAACCTTTTATATTTATATTTTAAATTTGGGAGGAATTATCGCAAGTTCTGCTTGCTTGGTGGTCAGAGTCCGAGAGCCCCCCTGAGCTTTAGGGCCTTGGTGCATGGCACCGCCTAACCCATTGGTAGCTACGCCACTGATTTCAACTAGATCAGGGGTGAGTAATCCGGGCCGGAGGCACCCAGATAAACCAAACTTAACCAGATCCAAGAGCCCCTCCTTGGATCCAACAGTGCCAAGGGGCCCCCTAGATCTTCTGCGACCAGGGCCCGAAATAATCTTAAACTGGCACTTATGCCCCCCTCGAACTATAAGGAAGTGATTCGCTTTTATTAAATTCGCACGCGTTCTCTTTTTTTTTTTTTTTTACGCATTTATTTATACCAGTTAAAATTAAATCTAAATAGCTGATGATTTTTTCTCCTTTAAACACAGTTTTGTTTTATTTATAATTTATGTCAAACATAATTTTTGCGTTTTAAGATGTGCTTATACATAGCAAAACCTTTTTAAAATGTCTTATCTGTCAATCACAATTTTCATTGTTTTAATTTAACTGTGTGTGATTCAAAGTATATATACATTTCTTTCTTGTGGAATTATTTAAAAGACATTGAGATTGCTATGAAATGAGTCAAATAAATAAATAAATAAAAAATAAAATAAAAAAAAACTTAGGTATTACTAAGCTAATTTACAGCATTATTCTCTTATTAAAGTATATGAATGATGTGTTAAAAAAACGCAGCCTCTATTTGTCATTAATGCTAAGGAAGTTTACGTATATCTTGACATTGAATAGAACAATCTGTATATACGTACAGCATGGTACATTATGCACTTATTAAGAGAGAAATTAAAGATTTTTTTTTTGAAATGTAAATTTTGCTTATCGAGGCAAGATTGGCTGAACCATGATAAACGGGTATTCATCCTATTTCCTTCTTCATACAGAAAAGTGTAGTGTCGCCATCTATTGATTACTTTCTTAAAAGTAAGGTTAAAATATACTGTAAAAAAATTTAGAAAATTTGTTGCAGTTTTAGTAAGTACTCCTTATTAAAATAAGTATTAATGTTTGAAAAAAGATAATTTGAAACCTTAAACGAGTTTTAAGGCCACCTAAGGAGATATGCTTACGGCATAATAAGTTTTCATCAGAATTGCAAAGTCGTTATGAGTTTACTTTTTCTTTAGTTAGATGATGAAAAACGTTTTTCACAGCTGAAATTATTATAATTTATTTTAAAACGCAGACCAAAAAACAACATATTTTGAAAAAAAAAATTCTAATTGTTAATACTACTTTTTTCCTCTTTCAATTTATTAATTTCACTAAAAAAGAGAATTTTTATGAAATCAGGGGAACTCAGTTTTCTTTTAATTTAAATACAAAAGAAAATAAACGTATTATGAAACTTTTTCTATATTTACAAAGGTTTCTTGGAGTTTTTTTATTGACAAACATTTTTAAACCAGTTTCCATATAAATTCTCCCAATTGCATTTGCCCATACAAAATTCAAATTTTCATATATACATGGGGGGAAAAATGAAACATGTTCATTAAGAATTTATTTTTAAGTACTGAAATTAAAAATTTCTACCATTATTTTAATATCTGAAGTGGCCCGATTGAATCTAAATACTGACCGTAGTTTGTCCGTCAATGCTTTAGATCAGTGATTCTTAAACTGTGATCCAACGACCCCCGGGGGTCCCCAGCGCTTTTCTAGGGGATCCATGAACGTCTCTCATTTAATGTAAAGATTTCCCTCTTTTACAGACTCAGAAAGGCCTCATGAAAAAATTGAAATATGTGCCATTCTAGACTAGATCACTAAATTGCCGCTAATGGAAATACTCAACTAGAACATGTATTTCGATCAAGAATATTTATTCAGGAAGAAGTGTTCAAAAAATTTTGGGGTCCGCTATATCAGGCTAATATAAAGGGGGGCGCAGCGATCGAAAGTTTAAGAACCGCTGCCTTAGATCCTTGTCTGTGGTATATTTGCTACAGTTACTGCAAATGCTTAAATTCTTACAAAAAGTTACTTATGCCAAATCGGTGAACAATTCTTATCTAAATATAAATATGCTTTATAATGAGATTATGGGACAATTTTTTAAAAATAAAATATCATTTTATTGTGACTGATTACATTGCAAAAGAGCAATTAATGTTTTCCATCTGTTGTGTTGCTGTTGTTTGTATTCGATTTCAATCAAATGTAGCGCTGATTTTATTACGTTTTTATTTCTCTTTCTTGATTCTCTTAATAATCGTACTAATGTTTTCCCTATCTATATGCAAAAAATATCTTTAAATGTCAACAATGTAATGATAGACCTTAAGAATTTATTTTCAATCTATTGAAACCAGAAGCATAAGAGTGTAATTGTATGTGAGCTCACTGCATTTATATAATACTCTTAACCGCCAAAAAACTCACAATACATCTAATAAAACTCGGATTGATTTCCAAAACAGAAGAGCGCCATCTGGTGGCACTGCAAAGGAAGGGAACTACAACCTGAGGAAGTAACGCTATAAACTGCTTATCTCGTTACTGAAGGTAATGAGTTAATTACTACGTAATTCGGAATTTTAGACAGAGAATCTAACAAATAATTAAAATTTACCTTTTAAAAGATGCAGAAGGAGCTATATTTTGCATGTAATAGCAAAATCTGCGCAATAATCTCTTTCGTTTATATAATATCTGAAATCTAAAGAAATTATGCTGGGCCAGATCTTTGAATAAGGGAAAAAATTATCTTTAAAACGGAGATTTTTAATCTGAATTTAATTTTACAGTAATACCCCGGACTTACGAGATAGGTGGGAATGAGTGATAACCGCGTAAGTCGGGGTATAATTTCTCATATAGATACATATAAATTATTTTCATTCTGGACCGGAGACGAAAGAAAATAATTATTTAGAAAAAAAGTGTTTAATAAAGCCTTAGATAACACAAATACAAAATCGCACATTGAAGTTATTTGGATGTAGAAGGTTTCATAAAGTCTAACGAAGTAGTCTGTTGGCTCAAAGATTTTTTTCTCCCTCAAAATTTCCTCGTAGTATACTAATATATCCCCCCTTGTTTTGTTGAAATACACTCATCGTTGTAATCTACATATTCTAAAATTTGTCACCCTTTTCAATTCAACTGAGGCCTTCTGTAAAATTTCCAACCATCATTCGATTTCCTGACTGAAGTCACCAGTCTTCAATGTCTTGCTCTTGCATTTCAATGAGCTCATAAATTGTCAGCTCCTGTTTGTGGGAAGCTATTAGTTCTTGAACGTCATTACTTATCCTCTTCTAATTTCAATTGCCTGACAAGATGGACAACTTTTTCAATCACATTACCAATTTCACTAATTTTCCCAATTTTGTTTCCTCTCAAACAAAAGATGAATTGTAGAGATATGAAAATTGCGTAACTCTCTGGGTGTTTGCGTAAGTCGGGGTATTACTGTATATGTCATTAGCCTTCATTTTAGAATTATTTACGGATGTTTAATGCCGGTAGTTGAAAAATCAGCTTTTATGATTGTAAATAAAATCATAATCTTATTTTCTTTTTCATGAAATGAGTTATTGCTTGTCCTTGAAAATATTTTAATTTAACTGAAACATTTAAACAAGAGTTTAGTTTTTAATAACTAACAATTTGTGTTCTGCAAAAGATTTGTTTTGTTATGATAAAAAATTAAAAATAGCTTCATTTTTAAACTGTCAACAATAGCAATTTGATAAAGATTAAGTGAAGCTGAGCATCTTCCAAATGTTTATTTATTTACAGAACAATTTCTGCATGATATAAAGTTCACTGAGAACAATCAATACATATTGCAATTTTGAACCTCGGTCATATGACGAGATCATACTTTATGTAACTCTTTGGGAACACAGATGGGAAAATATGCTGTTAATCTTTCTCGAAATATAGATATTCTACTTTGTAAACAGATACAATAAACTGAAACTGAATGAGCGGGGGATATAAAAGTCTTTGTTGTTACATACGCACACGCATCCTCTTTCCAAAATTGGAGTGTTTAGCAACCTAATGGATAAAGCAGAAGATTTATCAGATTTTGATCAAGATCACATTATTATGCCTCGGTGCCTGGGAACATCGATTTCAGAAACAGCTCATTTGGAGGGCTGCTTACGAGCAACCGCTGTGAGTATTTATTGAAACTAGTGTATGGATGATGAAATAATGTCCCCGACCAGCAGTTTGTCGGCCATGGCACATTGATTTCCCATGAGAGCGGATACTGCTCACCAACAGTAACGACTCAGACGATGAGTTTCAATATGCAGCCTGCTACGTATCCCTCCCTGACGTTAATGGTATATAATCGTAAAACAGCTTCTACTATAGCTCATGGAACATCGGCATTGGACTATGGAAGAATACACTGATGTCGCCTGGTTTCAACGAACCACGTTTTCTGGTCAACCACATTGATTGGTGAGTATGGTTATGTCGTTTTTCAACAGAAACCTTGGCAGCTGGGGGCTTAGTTTGCCTGATTTCAGGCGGTAGTGGCGATATTATAGCGTGGACGATGTTTTCATAGGATATAACAAGACAGATCATCACCATAGGACAATCTCTGACGTTTGTGAGCTATGTCAACATCACAGCAAAACGAGGTCTACCGCGAATAGCCCTTTTGTAACTTCAGACTACAATGTAAATCAAAATGAAATAAAACCACTGAAGTTATAGTCAAAGCCCTTGTGACTCGTCTATCATTAGGATTGGCTATATCAGAATTTGAAGCTGATTTAAAGTGAAATGATAATGTTTTTATTTGGAATGCTTTCATTTTACGCCGTGAATGGTTTAGAAGGAAGGAAATGACATTAATTTTATCTATAACACTGAGAATTTTTACAGATATGAAACAAGTCCTTGTTGTTCAATAATTAATGAGATTATCCAAAATTTGTCTATGAAAGTAAGATTTTAAGCTTTGTTCATTTGAAAGACCTTTTTTGCTTATGCATGTTAATTAGAAAATGGAAAATTGATATTCCTTTGAAATGTTTCCAATTTAGCATATTTGAAATTACAAATGTTTAAAAGACTAACCACCAAATGTTTCGGCTATAAATTTTTCGCTAAGGAAAGGAGCGCTCTTATTTCTCATACAGAAGTAATCAGAATTTCGCGCTAGTTATCGAAAAAGCGTCATTACACCAAAAAGTCTTTATGCTTACTCTACCGCATCGGAATTTCTATAAATTATGTTTTAGAAAATGCTTGGGTTTATTGTTCTGTTAGCACAGGCGTAGATGGGCGGGGCAAGAGGGAATTTGTGATCCCGGCTCAGCATCTGAGGAGTGGGATGTCAAACTGATGTCGAATAATAGCAAATGAATTTTTTTTAATTTTATGATCGTCTTTATAAATATACCTGTATTAGTTTTAATAGGCATTCTTGGTTCTTAAATTTATCTCTTATTCCATTATATTTTCGAAGTATTGTTGCCTAATTTCTTTTTTTTTATACTTTATAATTTGTCACAAAAAGCAAGTTTTCCTATACTGAAGCTCAAAAATTTCTGAGAAAGCATAATGGGACTCTCCTAAGCATAATGGGCTCATTGTGTATTAGGAGAGTGTACAAAAACTGACTTATCCCCCAGGCTCATAAAATCTACCTCTACACCTCTGTCTGTTAGTACTATTGTTCACAAAGCTCATACTCAGTCAGTCAATGTATTATGTATCAGTAATCTTATTATTATCTAATTTCCACCCTCATTTATTAGCATTTGATGAGAAACTTTTATTCACTGTGAAACCTATCAACTGGATTCTGTTTCCATTATATTTATTGTAATATAGCACAAGATGATGTCATTTTCAAAAGTTTTTCTGTCACTAAGCATTTATTCATGTTTCAATCTACATTAAAAAAACTGCAATTCAACAAAATAAATCATGGCAATGAAAATGAGTAAATTTTTAATTGTTTGTTAGAATACTTTCCAATTTTAAGTTTGCAATGATTTTTAGCCAGAGTATCTCAATAAATATTATCTATACTCATTTAAGTTTACTCTTAATGAGACACAGTATGTTTCAGTTGTCTTAAATTAATAAAATAAAGTTAATTTTTTTTTTCCTAAATTATTCTTTATATATTTTTCTATAATCACTCTTAAACTTCAAGTTCTGCATTAAAAAAACCTCTTGAGTTATGATACCTTATATGTTTGTTTTTATTCACATTCCAATGACAAATAATTTTAAATTGGTTTATCTCAAAGAAAAACAAATCACTAATTTTTCTCCTTTTTATATATTAAGGCTTTTTTTTGTATTGTGCCAAATGCCTTGCTAAATTTTTTCCCTAACTATTGCTATTCATACATGTAACAAAAGTTGTTATGCATTTTTGAATCAAAGCAATATTTATTTTGTTAATAAATTGTTGGATTTAGAATTTATACATGTTTCAAGGAATTTTCAGTAAGCATTCCCCAAACAAGTAATAAAAAAAATTTTTTAAGTCAATTCCTACTTAAATCAACAAAAATTTTTTGTATTAACTACTTTTTATTAAATAGTTACAATTAATATAAATATGTATATACATAGGACAGAATCACAACATTAAATGGTAATTAATTTTTATTCATTATCATTAAAGTATCATATTGCCATCCAAAACAATCGTGTATATAAAATTTCAGTTCAACTGAATGCTTTAAAACGTGAGAAAAAACCCTTTTCGAGTTTTGACACAAGTCGCCAAAAATTAGGCCAACGGGGCTGTATTTGTAATTCTTTAAATAATTAGTTTTAATCTTTTAATTTTTATTAATTATAATTAAATTACTGTATTGTCATCCAAAATAATCATGTACATAAAATTTCAGCTCAGTTGAGCTCTTTAAAATGTATTTTATAAACGATTGAAAATTCCACCAGATAAATAAATAAATATATAGAGAGTGTGAGCTAATAGTAGGAATTAAAAAAGGTATTTTACAATTATCAATTATGTATCACAAAACTCATACCAATTTTTGCTATGCATAATTTGACATTTTGTATACCAAATTTAATGTGTGTATGTCAGCTATTGTAGGAGGAATAACTTTTTAAAATCATGTCATGAATTGTTAAATTTTTCTTTAAAAAAATTAAATGATTAGCTTTTTATGGTATTTTGAGCACACACAAAAACTGTTTTACAAAATACCTATACAAAAAAAATCATTCACACTTTATGGAAACAATTGTTAATTTTTATCTATTAATTTCATATTTTTTGGGGGTGATTTGCTTTTGTCTGATAGCCATAATTCTTTACAATAGCTCTAGCTAGAATTTTCCATGAATGTAAACTTTTTCTTAGTACTGCCATGCCAGTTTTACTCTACTTCTCTTGAACATTTTTCCAAAGTTCCTTCAGTGTTCCTGGATGCCGCTTTCCTAAGGCTGGTTTAATAAATCAAAAGCTTATAAGTCTGTTGGAAAATTATCAAGTAATTTTACATGTATTTCATTAAATGAGATACATTTTATTCTTGTTTTTGATTTTTCTTTGCTAAATAAGATTGATTTGGACGTGTGACTAGAGGCTTTGTTCATATGAAGCGCAACTTTATCAATTTTCTTTGCATATAAGGCAGGAACTTCTTCAAAAATTGGTTCTAAAATATTCTGCTG
The DNA here is from genome assembly GCA_019973955.1 of Trichonephila inaurata madagascariensis. NCBI lineage: Eukaryota > Metazoa > Arthropoda > Arachnida > Araneae > Nephilidae > Trichonephila > Trichonephila inaurata. The sequence goes on along the minus strand of BMAV01021209.1, from coordinate 327,216 downwards.
ATAGTAGAGTGAATTAATATTGGCTTGACTTAAGACTTTTGGGATTTTTAATTTGCTGTTGTAACAAAATCCAGCAGCTATCATGAATCCCCTTGGGAGGGCCAAAGCCTACTGTGCTTATCTCAGTATCCGTGACCTTGGGCGCTGAGGTGCATGAGCAGATATTCAGGTCAGGTAGTCAGTCTGATGCGAAACCCCAGTGTTTAGTTGCCAAGCAAGCCTGATACTTATTTATTGACCTTCTGAAGGGATGAAAGGCTGAGTCAACCTTGCCCAGCTCACAATTTGAACCCTGTATCTGTGGCATGGAAACATGAAATGCTACCAATGAGCCACTGGGCTTTTTTGCCTCATCTAGTCTTTACCAAAAATGTCCATTATTCAGCAACTGTGTGTTTTTTATGCAATTTTCTACAATTTGTTTTTCTTTCAGCAATATGTTTGGGCAAAAGCAAATGAACTTTAGGTTTAAACACCTTTTTGAACTTTAAATCTTTATGAATGATTTCACTTACAGTGTTGGAAGACATTCTTTGTTTTGATGCAATTTATCTTTGTGAGTCAGCAGATTTCCTTTTAAGATCAGAGACTTTACTTTTGTGATATTTACATGCATTCGAACAGTTTAAGGATAAGGTTTCATGGTCATGTATTCATTTTTACTTTCAGATGTTTTTCTTTCTGACTTTCTGAAATGCTATTATCAAAATTTTTGCTTCACTTTATAGTTTGTGGATACAAATATTTCTCCTCGGAAAGCACAATTATGTAACCATCAAGTCATCTATAAATTTTAGGAGCCATTTTCAAAATAAATCTTTTATCTTTCATAAAAATCAAAAGAAAACATTAGTTGATGATTATTCTGAAATTATTAAAGTTTTATCTCAAAATGCAAATGAGAAAATAAACTACAAAATCATTTCAATAAAGTGCAAATGACCTTCTGTACATAAGGGACAGCCGAAAAATTTGTAAAAACCATTAAATCAACTCTGCTTATCTAGAAAAGTCAAACTGATTTATAATGCATGTTTTTAAATTGGGCTCACATTAAATGAAATTCGGTCTGAAATTTTTATGTTGTGTCTTGATAGTAATATTTGGTGAATCACAATGATAATATAGTAAATAATAAATTATAGGTAGCTTTAATGATTTTTTTGGAAGCTTTCATAAGTCATTAAATATTTATACCTATTAATTTGAATAAATATATGTATTATTATGTTATATTTAAGTGTATGCATTCCTTTTCAAAGTAGAGCTGCCTAGCAGCAGTGGCCGGCGTGTCATGAATTCGATCATAGTACCGCGGAAGACCTGCCTTGTAGGGGAACAATGCACATTTAATCTGTTGAGAGCTCAAACTCCCATTGGTGTGATGTGGAAGTTAGGTGAGGGAGGTGCCAGCTCAGATGTCGCCCCTGTCACTTGACCATGGTTCAAAATTACGAGGTCTGTCTCCAAAAGCCCTCAAGTAGCTGGATAGGGCTACGTTAATATTCACTCACTCATTATGGGTGTTTACATATATTATAAACTTTCTATCAGTGATTGATCACCAAAGATTAATTGTTTGCCTGAGATTAATTGTCAAAAATTTTACAAGTTATGGTAACCTTAGGACAATTGCTAAGCATTTTCTAGTGTAGATAAATATTTGTTGAAATTCAGAAAAGTTCACCAATGGTTTGGTATTGATATGTAAATACCAATTTATATTAAATACTCATTTGCTAATTATTTGAAAATGTTAATCAGTGAATAATTAAATGTTAAATAACTTTTTTCATGGTGAAGGCTTTTTAAAGCACATTTTTTTTTTTATTTGCGACTACTTTTATAATGTAATGAAATGGTTTTATAAAAGGATATTTATATTGTAATTATGATGTTTATGCTGCATGTTGGTAAAATTATTTTGTACATAGATCACTACTAGTCTCCCTATTTGGAAACAAATAAAGCATTAATTTTTTTAATTATGTTTATTTGAGATGTGGGAGGAAAAAACCTCACAAAGCCTTTTTAGATTGTATATTTTATGAGTCAAATGATAAAAAGATATCACATGAATAGCTTCTTAAATGTATTAATTTTTTGTTTTGTAATTGATGTCAAATAAATAATTTTTGCATTCTTAATATGAAAATTACTGCATGGTTTTAAAATATATGCTTCCTTCATATTTATGAAGTAATTTCATTAATAGCGTTGATAAATACCGCAAAAAAGTTCCTAGATTTTATTGTAATTATTTATTGAAAGTTGTTTAATTTATACTTCAACTTTTGTTTTTCTTTGAAAACTGAAAAAACACTCCGATATATGACTTTTTACCAGTTTTGCTATACATTAAGTTTTCATTTTTGCTCCTTTAACTTAGTTTCTTTTATTTTGCTAACAATGTTAATAGCTTTATGTGTAAAATAAAGCAAAAAAACTCATGTATATTGGTCACCTAATTTTAAAATGTTATTGAAAAAATTTTTTAAACCTTTTTTATTTTATTTAGTGAACAAGAAGGATTTGCAATTTAATGTATGGGAAACAGTTTATTAATTTTTTTTTTGACTTTGCGTCTAATGAAATTTTTTATCATTGTTGCATTTTGTATGCTAAGACATATCTTGAAATATTGAAAATATCTACAGTTAAATTGTGTTCTACTTTAATGATATATAACATGGCAAAATGAATAAAATTAAACTTTATTAGTGTAAAAAGGCAATCTTTCATTTTACTAATGTATTTTCATATGCTTCTTTCCCATTAACAAAGGATGTATATTATATTGGTTATAAAGCTTAAGAAATTTGAAACATTTCTCATGAGAAAGTAATTCATATAAATTTCTTTCTCTAAATGTAAACAAAAATAAATTTGTTGCTGTTTTTATACTATCCATAGTGTTAATTTGATATTATTTTATTTAAAAAAGAAGTGAACATGATCTATTTTTGAAATTTATGTAGTATTTTTTTCTTTTATATTTTTTGTGTGTTTCTATTGAAATCCTTTGTTTGAGTTACAAGCTTTTTGTTTGTCAAGTAGTTAGTCCAAGTTCTTATTTCACTCAAAATCATTATACAAAAATGGGAGTGATAGTACATAGAATTGAACTAGGTTCTTAGTCCTATCATGTTAGTTTAGTAATATTTGGTGAGTGAGGTATCATCTGAGATGTTGTTTCCATCATGAGCATGTAATTTGAAATTTTGAAGTCTTGTTAATAGCTGTGTTGCTCTCATGTGATGTTAAGCCAAATCTGACAAATTTACTCTCCCCTTTCCAAATAAGTGCAAATTCTAATTTTTAAATGTTTAATTTACTGATTATAGTAGTATCATAATCAATTAATTGGATAAAAAAAACAAGTGAAAGAATTTAGACAAATTTATCAGAAAGGAAAACAATTGAAAAATTAAAATGTTATTGAAAATTCTTTCTATTTTTACAGAAAAAGTATGAAATTAAATGAGTGAAATATTAATATTGTATGCAAAGTTTTAATTCAAAAATTTAAGATCAGCCTTCACATATTAAGTATTAAATTATCTGATTGTTACCTCTTCCAAATTAAGTGAAATCAAATTTTAAAAAAAAATGTCAGCATTCCAAATTATACCTTATTGATCCAACAAGTAATTTTGATTTTGGTTTCATATGTGTGACCAATATTAATCAAATTTTGCCCAACTTTCAATATGTTTCGTACAGCTAGTTTGAATCATTTTAGATATTAATATCTCTGTGTTGTAATGTTATCTTTTATAAACTGAAAATAAACTATCAAAAAGCACAAGTGCTGAGGTGATCCCCTCTTAAAATTTAAAACTGTATACTTTCTGTAGACATTCATTTCAACTACAAAAATTTTATTGGTTTTCTGATAGACTATTTGCTGGTATATTAGATATATCTAAAGGGACTATGGGTTGTGTATGGGATGCTAAACGACTACCTTAAAATTAGAAATAAAGCAGTTTTTAGCAGCAGTTATTAAAAATACAGTTAAAAATTTTCAATAAACAGTTGTAATTTACACAATATATAAAGTAATTAATGTAACTTGTTAAATTCTGATTCTGGTGACAATAAAGGTGAATAACCAACCAAAAATAACATGCATTTAATAACATTGAAAATCTAAAAGTTCATTAGATAATATATTTGAGTAAAATAGCTAAATTATAAAACTTTCAATATGACGTATTTTACATATATAACTCGATGCACAATCCACTTGCATTGCTTAATCCTGTATTATTTCAATTTGTTCCAAAACACATTTGCATAGAGTGAAATAAAATTTCTTTTTATTACTAATTTGACATAATTTTTAAAACACACTAGGTAATTAAGTACTTATATTGATAATATTTTACCAAATTTTTTAAAGAATTTTGAAAGTTCCATATATTGAAGAATAGCAACTACCTGTTCCCCCCACATGTTAAAATGAAAATAATAATTGAAAAATTCCGCTTGTTAAAGTGAAAATAGTGATTGAAAAATATGACTTGCCTTATTATTTGTCAAATATTTAACTAATTGAATGGTGTCTTTAAACTGATTGAATTATAAGGTAAATTTTTATTATCTTTTTTTCCCAAAATGTGATTTCTTCAGAGAAATAAGTTTATTATAGAAAAACTTTTAAATTATTTAATTTTAATTTTAGCCTTAGAAGTTAAATGTTTTTAAAGCAAAGAGACATAACTTTGAATGAGATGTAAAATATTTGGGTAATTTTGAAGGTACTTAGAATTTATCATTTCCAAAAGTTAGCAAAAATATTTAAGGTAGAGATAATGTATACTCCTGTAAAAGTTATAAATTCTTTTGATAAATAGGTGAAATATGATAGAGAATAGCTCATTAAAAACCTATCTCTTACAATTCTCATGTTGTTTGAGGAACTTGAATACAAAAATAGTTGTACTTTAAAACTTTAATGAAGATAAGATTTTATGAAACAGTGTGTATTTTTTTGTTGATGTATTAAATATATATATATATTTTAATTTTAGGTACTACATCATGCTTGATGTTTGGTGAATAGATATGAAGACAGTGCGATTCCAACTGAAACGTTTTTTAGTCTTAGCTTCAGTGATAGCTTTTTTTATTATCATGCTCATTTTGTGGAACAGTAAACAAGAATTACCTGACTGTTATATGTCAAGTGAAGCTCTTAAAAAACTTGAAGAACTCTTAGAAGTAACACAAAAACCATTGCAGGATTTAAAATTAACTTACTTTTTGTGTTATAATAGCTTATGGGGTGCTTTAAAAGTGAAAGGACCTTTGCCATGGCAAAACAGTATAGAATTATGTGTGTTAAACAAAGAAGTTGCTGCTGTTGATGAAGGATTTTTAATTCGAAGCTTTAAGCGACATAATTTAAATATCGTTTACAATTCTGCTGGGGGTTACTACAGAATTTCAAAATTTAATGAACTATTTCCCTACTGCTACTCTTACTGTATTTGAAGAAGATGCCATTACTAATCAATTGAGAAGAGTTGGATTTATTCATAGAATGCTTCCTCCAAATGCTTGTGAAGAGCTGAACTGTTTTCCACCTGAATTGATAGCAACACCAATACCTACAGTAAAATTTGGAGAAATCACTGTACCTGCTCCTCGTGATGGAATTGAAATTCAGAAATATTTATTTCCATATTCTTGGTGGAAAGAAGTGACTCCTTTGAACTGCCGCATTACTACAGAATAATTTGTGCAGTTTTTATTTTAGAATATTTGATATGTGATCTCGCACAAGAGAAATGCAATTTTACATGTGAAAGTCATTAATTTTAAAAATAATTTGTTTTCCATGATATTATACACTATTGCTGTTTTATGTATTAGATCTTTCTTGCACTACAATTGTCTTAGAAGAGGGAAAAGATGATATTGTAGTATTAACATATCATTGTTCAAATATTAGTCAGCATATGTTTATTGACTCATCTGATGTACAAAAATGATATCGTGATGTGATAGGTTTGCTATATTTTATTGTATCTATTCAGAAATTTCTGTAGGTTTTTGTACATTTTGTTTATTATCTGGATAATTGTTTATTATTAATAGAGTGATCTGCATGTTTAACCTAGTGACTTATCAGTATATAAAAGTGATAAACTCTGTTTATTTGAATTTTATTGACTTAGACTGAAGTTTTGTTAATTGACATTGACCTTATATGTATTATTATCTGTTTTAGATCTAAATGTGTAATGTGTTTTTGTATATAAAATGTGTTGAACTTAGAAGTTGCTGAAAATAAACACATTTAAAATTTCCTTTTTTCCTATTTATTTTGTAATAATTCATGTGTTGGAATATCTAGTCACAGCATATTGCATTTGTATTGGTTAATTTTTGGATATTTATTTTAATACTGTGAAATAATATGTAAATGGTTAAAAATTGAGTAATTTTTAAATTCAGATTTTTTCTTAACTAAAAATTGTTTTAAACTGCAAAATCTGTTAGCTATAAAAATGAGTATGACAGTAATCAGGGAAATAACCTAATTATTGGATTGTTTCTTTTTTTTTAGTACTTATATAGTAATATTTTTCAAAATAAAAATTTATTCATGGTTGAAGTAGCTTAAATTTTTTTTTTATGTCAATTGCATAAAATTTTTTTGAGATTATTCAATGCTCAGGTTAATTTTGCTAAATTCTTTTTAAATTTTTCAGTTTTCATTTTGTTTCTTTCAAAAGAAATTTGTTAAGTTTTTCTTATTAAGGCTGTCTTCAGTAAAAGTATGAGAGCTCTAACTAAATGCAAAGCACATTTTCAGACAGAAAAATGACCCAATTTCCGTGAAATTTGCAATATTATAACGGTACCTCTGTTAACAATATAGTGTTTTTAAAAATTTCAAAATATTCCTTGAATACTTTATTTTTTTGTTTTAATATGTGAAGGCAAAGCTCATTTAACATTACGGTATAGGATAAAAAATGCGAAACACATTTTATACCAGAAAAAAATGATTCAACTCAGTTAAAAATGGGAAGTATGATAAAAAAAATGCTGCTCTCTAAAGGATTGTGAAGCCAAAATATCATATTAATTTTTCATTTCTCTTAAATCTGAAAAAATGTTCCAAATTCGGGTCCTATTCTTTAACATTATCCGAAAACAGCCTTAAAGGATTTTAATATGATTCATTTTAAACAGTTTTAATTTTTTTCAAAAAAATTATTCAAATACATGTTTTTGAAAACTGATGTCATTGTTGTTATCTGCTTTGCATCTTAATTCCTTTATTTTCTTTAACTTTTGTTTAGTTGATGTCAGTTTGGAATTTTTTTATAAATTTTTTTTAATTTATAGTTTTATTTATTAAGTTCATTGGGATTTGACAGATATATTCAATATTCTAAAGATTATTTAGTGTCTTTTATGGAGATTAAGAAAGTGATTTACTATTTTTTCAACTATAAATATAAATTTTTTTTATTGTACTGATTAATTTATATTCCTTTAACAATGTTTGTTTCTTAACAAAAGATGATATAATAAATGAAAGTATCTTACTACTTAATTTTTGATTAACTGTTATTGATAGATTACATACATAACTCAAGATTAATTTTTTACCATAATTATTTCCAAGTTATGAGTTTTGCTGAAGGTTATAACCACGAGAGAGTAAAGTTTGAGATATTATTGTAAATTTGCTTATTTGTGTGTGTGTGTGTAGAAATTTCTGACAAAATAAACTTTTCAAAGGATAATAACATAACATTTCTTAGACACTAAAAAAAGGATATATATATATATGATAGCTGATATTATTTAAATTTTTTATCTTAATGTTATGAATCATGTTAGACATGTTTCTTTTTTAAATATAATTCAAAATGCTTCATTTTTGTTAGGGAAAAAAACACCAAAAAAAAAAAGAGAGAAAAATAGGCTAATATAATTATGTTATGAATTGCAAGATTTCACAAAAGTAAAATAAAAACAGGTTAAAATGTGAGGCTGTATTAATTGTTTATATTTGCATACAATGTTGTTATTAATGAACTTCAATTGGATTTGATCTTTAAAAAAATATCTATTCTATAGTTTGAAAACTATATTAGGGAACACATATTTAAAACCTAAATTGTGCTGTAAGCTTGAGAAATAAAAGCAGATACTCTCTCTCTCTCTCTGCTTAAATGAGATTAACTTTTGTATTAAAATGGGATTATATTTATAATACAATTAATTCAGTAGAAGACTTGCAATTAACAATGCAATCATGAAATAAAGGGAAAATACAACAGAGAATCATTGTTTAATTTTATTAATTATTAATCATATTTTGTATTTGATTCTTTTTATTAGTGAATTCATACTCTTTTAACCAGATTTCTTTGTATAATATATGGTATATATATGTGTCTGTAAGACCTTTGTGATTTGTTAGACTATTTTCAGATGTAACCACACCCTGCGGTTTTCAATCTAATGGAATTGCTTAAACTGTTCTTAAAAATCAGATATAAACCCTTCATGTTTTCTAAAATATACTGATCTATATATTGAGATACAGCTTATATATATAGATCAGGGGTGTTCAGCTTTTTAGCTCTCTAGAACCACATTGAAGAGTGATGATTTTTTTTGCACTACACATAAAATACATATACACCAGTATTTACAATAGCTGATAAGCAATCTCTCTCTCTCTATATATAAATGGATGTTTGAAAAAATGACCTCCCACTTCAATCCAACACCGTTCATCCGATCACTATGAAAATTGGCATATATATGTATTTTTTTGTGGAGAAAATTTTTGTACTATCCTCTTTATTGCATTTCCTCATCAGGTGGCGCTATTGTATATCAACTTCTGCACCATTGAATCAATTGCCAAGCTGCCAACATGGTCGCCAAAAACGATACCAACTTGGTTGTATCACCAACATTTCGCTGTTTCCATTAAATCGCCATTATAATGTAAGAAACGGCGTTGCTTGCGAATATTACACTTTTAGCATAAAATAAATATAACAGAAAGTAATATTAATGTATTACATATTCATATATAAATTATTTACACTATTTTAAGCATTCATTACACAAAATTTGTAACAATATTTTACTTTTGCTGAGCAGAGATCTGCGTAGGAAGGTGTTTTCAAAAATCGACCAACAAGGGAGTTGGGAGTTACGGGGCGTTATAAATAAAAAAAATAAATAAAAAAAAAAACTTAACACCGGCTATTAGACCTACAGACTTAAAATTTAACAAACATGATTTTTTGCTCAACTGAGGTATGCAAAAGGCTTTTTTTTTTGTTCACGTCATTTGCAATTCACGTAAAATCAACTCTTTAGAAACTTCTTTATTCTTCAATTTGTATTGTTTAATTTTTGGAATCACCCGTGCGAAGAACGGGTATACCAGCTAGTATATATGTATATAATACACTACTGGTCATTAAAATTGCAACACCAGGAAGATATGCAGATAACAAAATTATATTTATTGAACGAATACACTCTGTAACAAAAAAAACGACGCACCAAGAAGGAGTTGCCCGATTGTAATGAAATTTCGTATGCAAAGACATTTGTACCGAACATGCAAATGATTAAAATTTTATGTACAATGAAGGAATAGTGTGAGCTACTGCTCATCGGAATTGCGCACTCAGCAGGTGTCTATAAGAAACGATTCTCAATCTGATGGTCAAAATTTCTGTTGCATTGCGATTCAGGATACCTTTCAACGACTGAAAAAATGCCTCGCCGTAGGATTCGAGCTCATTACGAGCACCTGTCAGAGTTTGAAAGAGGTCGCACATGACTGGATTGAAAGAGGCAGGTTTGGGAAATCGGAGAATCGCTCGCCATATGGGTCGAAGCGATGTGGCCTGAAGATGCTGGCAAGAATGGGTGGACAATGGCAGATTTCAGAGGTATGATGGTAGCGGTTGACCTAGGGCCACAGTTGATCGGGAAGACAGATTTATTGTCAGATCAGCTGTCACAGCATGTGATTCATCGTTATTAACCATCAGACGTGCGACTGGAACACGAGTGTCCACCATGGATATTCACAGATGGCTGATAGAGCGAAATTTACGCTCGTATCGACCGCTACGCCAGATGACACGCCTACACACTATCGAGTCAGATTACAGTGGTGCTTGGCTCGATCAGGTTGGAATCATGCTGAATAGGGACGTATAGTATTTAGCGACGAATCCCGCTTCCAACTGTGTCCTGACGATTATCGAAGACGTGTCTGGAGACGCCCAGGGCAGCGGGCCGATCCTGCTTTCACTATTGCACGCCACACAGGCCCTCAACCAGGAGTTATGGTCTGGGATGCCATTTCTTTTGATAGCCAGACTCCTTTGGTCGTCATTAGAGGCACGTTTACAGCACAACTGTACGTCGACGACATTCTGAGAACTGTTTTGATACCGTTCCTTTTGAAGTACCCTGGCCTTATTTTTCAGCAAGATAATGCCAAACCACATACGGCTCGTATTGCTATGAACAGTCTTACAGCTTGTCAAACACTTCCTTTGCCACCCAGATCGCTATATCTCTCTCTAATCAAGCATGTCTGGGATATGATGGGAAGGTGACTGCATCTAACAGGGAATGTCGATGACCTGGCCCAGCAATTGGAGCAAATTTAGCAAGAAATACTGCAAAGGACCATTAATGTGCTTTATCACTGAATGCCACATCGTGTGGCAGTTTGCATCCAGACTAGAGGTGGGTCAACACTTTATTGAGCTCGTTACTTTGTAACTATGTAACTCTGAAGTAAATCATTCAATTTCTCTGAAATTTTAATCACTTTTTATTCTGTACATAATCTTTCTACCCACCAATTTTCGTTTCTATCGGACAATTCGTTCTTTGTGCGTCTTTTCTTTAAATTTTATATAGAGTGTATATTACACTGGAAATAACAAGTGATTAAATTTTCAAGAAATTTCGGTGCATAGATCCTAAAAAATCAGTACCCTTAACAACCACATCTGGTATTAATAACAGCACTTATACGCTTGAACATTGAGTCAAACCGAGATTGGTGGGTATGCACAGGTACAGATGCACATGCAGCTTCAACACGATGCCACAGCTCATCAACCGTAGTTAATGGCGTATGGTGACGAGCCAGTCGGTTGGCATCCTTGGATTAGGTATTTTCTTTTGGTGAGAGATCTGTTGAACGTGCAGGCTAGGGCAACAGCCGAACATTTTCCGTATAAAGGAAAGTTCGTACAACACCGGCAACATGCGGTTGCGCATTATCCTGCTGAAACGTAGGGTTTCGCAGGGCTCTAATAAAGGGTAGAGACACGGGTCGTAACACACCAGAAATGTAATGTGCTCTGTTCAAAGTGTCGTCCATGCGAACATAAGGCAACCGAGACATGTATCCAAAAGCATCCCATACTATCACACCAGGGGATGGGCCAGTATGACGATGACGAATGCACACTGCCAATGATCGTTCATCATGAAGCCTCCAAACACGGATGTGACCATCTTAATGCTGTAAACAGAACCTAGATTCATCTGAAAAAATGACTCCTCGCCATTCGTGCGCCCAGGTTCGTCGTTGATCACACCATTGAAGACACTCCTCTCAGTGATGAAGAGTCAAGGGTAGCCGCAGCCCTGGTCTCCGAGAAAAGGGTCTATGCTGATGCAAACGTCGTCGAAATGTTTGTGCAGACACTTATCTTGCAAACGACCCTAATTCTTGACTCAGGGTTCGTGACGTGGCTGCATGATCCATTAAGACCATGAGGGTAACATGCCTGTCTTTTCGGCTGCTAGTGATAGAGGGCCGTTGAGATCCAGCACGGCGTTCTGTATTACCGTTCTGAACCCATCGTTTCCATATTCTGTTAACAGTTATTGGATCTCAAACGACGCACTCAGCAATACTGCGAAACGATAAACCACAATCCCGGTACCCTACAATTTCGCTTTTATTAAAGTCAGAAACGTGCTGGTATGCATTTCTGCTTCTTACACGAGACATCACAACAATTCTTCACCAGGTAACAACGTTCAAATGCAATTTGTGTATGAGAAACCGGCTGAACAATTTCTTTATTGAACCCCATTGTAGGTGTCACTACCGGCCCCTGCTTTGTCTGAATGTGCTGAAAAACTAATCATTTGCTATAAAAGCACCTTCATATCGTTTAAATTTTACGTCTGAAGAATGGCGCCTTCATGGTGTAACAATTTTAATGACCAGTAGTGTATATATATATGACAGGCCCCTGGCCTTCTGGTAAACAAAGGAGGACATCATCTTTAAATAACTGTTCTTTATTCTTGAAGTATAGTAAGTCCAACACATGGCGACCATTTGGCTCCCAATCTAATGCAACAAAATACAACATCGCAGCGAGGAGACGCCAGTCTTCTTTTCGCTTATCCACTCACTACATCAGTGCTCGCTTTACTTTTAAATAGTCTTGTTCACCCTTAAATCCCTACGCGATAGTAAAGAGTTCGCTCTATTTTTATTTATTATTCACTTAATTTTGAAGTTAAACTTTCAAGACCTGATATATATATATATATATACTACTGGCCATTAATATTGCTACAGCAGGAAGAAATGCAAATAACAAAATCATATTTATTGGATAAATACTTATTGGATACTCTAAATAACGAGTGATTAAATTTTCAAGAAATTTGGGTTCATAGATCCTGAGAAATCAATACTCAAAACAACCACCTCGGGCTGTAATTACAGCACTTATACACCTGGGCATTGAGTCAAATAGAGATTGGATGGCATGTACAGGTACAGATACCCATGCAGCTTCAACACGATGCCACAGATCATCAACCGCAGTGACTGGCATATGGTGAGAAGCCAGTCACTCGACAACCATGGACCTGACGTTTTCTATTGGCGAGAGATCTGGTGAACGTGCTGGCCAGGGCAATATCTAATTATTTTCCGAATCAAGGAAGGTCCATTCAATACCGGTAACATGCGGTCATGCATTATCCTTCTGAAACATAGGCTTTCACAGGGCTCTAATAAAGGGTAGAACCACGGGTCGCAACACACTAGAAAAGTAACGTGTACTGTTCAAAGTGCCAGCATTGCGAACAAGAGGTGACCGAGACGTGTACCCAATAGCACCCCATACCATCACGCAAGGGGGTGGGCAGTATGATGATGACGAATGCACGCTGTCAATATGTTTTCATCACGATGCCGCCAAACACGGATGCGACTATCTTGATACTGTAAACAGAACCTGGTTTCATCTGAAAAAATGACGTCTCGCCATTCGTGCGCCCAGGATCGTCGTTGATCACACCATTGAAGATGCTTCTGTCTGTGTTGCTGCGTTAAGGTTAGCCTCAGCCATGGTCTCCGAGCTGAGAGTCCATGCTGCTACATATGTCGTTGATCTGTTAGTGCAGAGTTCGTGTCTTGCAAACATCCCTAATTCTCGTGACATGGCTGCACGATCCATTAAGGTAATGTGGATAACATGCCTGTCTTCTCAAATGCTAATGATGACTCGTCAGCAGTCAGGCCAAGACAATGGAAGTATACTGCCAAAAATTCATGTCCGGTGGTTAGGTGAAAGCGAGCAACGGCCTCGGCTCTCTCCAGGTGTCTCGGAACAGGGCCCACAGTGGCCAGGGTTTCTCATGGCTTTCCAAGACTTGGGTTTTTGGGTCACGACAATACATTTGTCAATGTATGTGGATGTAATGCTCTTTGCTCTCCTGAGGACTTCCGGTTGAGACGACTAGGTTTCCTACTTGGCGTTTTGGTCGTCTTTCTCATTACCGGGGATCCTAACAGGACTTGGGACCCACTGTAAGGCCACATTCCAGCTGTAGGGAATGAGCTCCGCAATTTTAGTTCGGCACTGAATTGTGTTAAGGCTGTCAGTTGGTATGTTACTGCTTAAGACTGAAGGCTTTAAGGACATGTACTCGTCTCGATTGATAGCTCTAAAGAGTTATCCCTATTCACAAAAAGAGATATTTGGAAAAAATATCATTGAAAACTATATACAAGACCACTTCTAATTTACCTTTTCATATTAGAATTCATTTTGTATGAAAATTAAAACTAGAAAAAGTAAAGAATTTTTTTAAAAAAATAACCGAGTAAAAAAAATTAGAATTTTTCATGGAAAATTTTGACAAAACTCAGTACTAGTACTACCTTATTTGATATTTCTTTTGGAATATAGCGTTTGTCTCTTTGCACTCAAAATTGTAGAAATCAGATGGAAGTTAGTTATTTTGATTTTTCTAAAGGAATTCGATTCTTTTGCATGCAATATTCTGGATAAATGTCCAGATATGGAATTTTAACAACCATTTAAAAATTACCTTATTCTTTTTTTTAATTAATAAAAAAATATTGTTAATTTTAGTTTTCCAAATTCTTCGGTCGAGAGTCCCTCAAGGCTCAAATTTGGATCCTTTGTTGCTTTTACTGTTTATAAGCACTTGCCTGGAATGCTTTGAGAATTTCTCATCTTTATTACTTGAAAGGGATTTTAAGATTTCTTGACAAATTCACTTGATTTCTGATTGTTATTTTCTATAGCGGAATTTGGATGCTTTAGCTTCATGGTTTGATAAAAACATTTTACAACTGAATAATTTTAAGTGTGTTTGTATCAGTTATTTGCTTAGGAAAAATGGGTTTAGATTTACTAATTGTAATGAAAACTGAATCACAGAAAGATTTATCAATTTTTACGAACTAAGAGTTTTAATTGATTTTGGGTTAAAAGTTTCCTCTCTTATTAGATTGATATATTACGTGGCTAGATATGTTTTTCATGAGTTGCATACGTTTCTTTTTTCTTTATACCTTAATTAATATCTATATTATATTGGTTAAGTTGATCTTAAAATACGATATTGTATTGTTTGGGATCTGCATTATGATACTTGCTCTGATTCCATTAGAGGGAAAAAAACTGAGAGACAAAAGTTTAGAATAAATTGTTAGTTTAAAAATTTTTGGCTGTTATTCAGAAGAACTTTGAAGTGATTTTTAATGATATTTTACATTTGAGATTGGCAGAATAATTTTATTTTATTATGTATCTTTTAAAAATTAAATTATATATTTAATTCCCTTTTTGGCTCACAGGGAATACTTTTCTGTTGTATATTTACCAAGTAAAATACTTCTTACTATCTTACAAATTTTGTACTTTATGCTATAAATAAAATGATTTGGACCTCTTTTTTGCATCCCATTGGTTATTAAGCAGAGACTGCTTCAAGTTTAATCATTTAGCAAAACGTAGTCTTTATTAATAATTTTTTTAAATATTTATTTACAATATTTCTTTGAATATCTTTCTGTATTTTAACTTTATAATTGGTGTATTTTCAAATGTAATTGTGATCTAGATTTCTTTCTTTAATTCTATTTATCAGTGTTTTGATTTTCTTAATTGCAAATTGTGTGACACGTTAAATAAATAAATTAACTTACATGGTGCATGAACTACTTTTCTTTCTTTTTAAAAAAAGGTCTTATGTGTTCTTAATAAATTTCTCAATAGATGTCGCCACCAAATTTTAGTTTTGTTTCTCTTCGAAAAATTCTGTTTGAAACGGTTTTTCTTGTGGCGACCTCTGTAAAGGAAGTAAAGATTCAAAAATTTTATTTTATTTTCCAGTTTTGAATTAATGTGTTTTCTTATGAGTTATATAAAAAGCGAAGCAATAAATAAAGGGAAAAAACTTGTTTTTCTCCTTATTTACATGAACATTATTCAGTTAATATGGGTACAGCAATAATTGTAACTAATGTTTCATCGAAATTGAGCTATAAAAATTATGGCCTACTTAAATTTTTAGAAAACTGGTTTCTCTTTTCATTCGTAGTCATCTGTCAAATATCCTGTCATTTGCTTAGTACTCGATTTTGAAAGATGTTTTTATAAATATAAATGGAAATGAGCATTTATAAATTGCATTTAAAAGAAATTACAATTTTTTTCTTTAAAAAAACCAGTCCTTTAGCCCTTTATCTACCGACGGTACTTATAAGTACCACTCATTTTAAAATAACATAGAATAACTAATTTTACGAATATTCCGACAACACTTAGCAGGAATATTCTTTGAAATCCACTCTTCCAAGATACATGGCAGAACGGATTCTATGATGAGTATTTTAGCGGGGAAGGCGAATAGTTTTGTAGCAGAAATTGTGTTTTCAGCTGACGGCATTTTCAGCGGATTACAAAGATTATCATTTTTATCCCTAAAAAATAGTTAATGTCAAAATTTAAGTGTCTTATTTTTTTTATGTTAATAAGGACCTTAGAAAACGATTTGAGTCTTTATTTTAAGTGAACAGTGTATATAAATAATTTTACAGTGGAATATCTTTAATTAATTAATTAGCTCTAACGGATTAAATTTCCCAAAGTTAAGTATTTTGTTTATGTATATCCCTTAATTTTCAATGAAATGATAGAAAAAATATTGCATGAAAAAAAACTGCAGTCAATCATAATGACGTCGATAAAGGGTTAGTAAAAGTTGATGAAAATTTTATAAATATAAGACGATGAACTTAATAAATATTTTCTGATTCATAAATGTATGTCTGATTTCATTTTAATGTACGTCACACTGTGAGCAACACGAGAGCTCTCATTTTTGAACTGAGGTCAACTGACGAGAACGGCTCTTGAGATGGCACACTTTTCTTCAAACTACTTCCCACACTAATCCTATGGTAGGAATTTGAGCATACATACGGATCTAACATGCATCACCCTTTCCTTTTTCATGGTTTTTTCGGGGTTTGCAGTAAAACCTTGACCAATATCGGCCAGGGATTTCGAAAAAAAATTCCCACTCATGTAAGGGCCCACAAATGCGTGATTTGACATCAAACTTTATCCATTCTTTTGCATCAAAAGAAAGTAAATTTCTGATGCTATGCTCGAAGTTGTATAATTATTGCCATTTCCACGTCAGTCCATAGAGAAAAGAAATACGACATGCAGCTAGAATCTTAAATTTAACTACAGTTGCTTTTCTGAAGCAAGCATTTCTAACAATCTTTTCAAATAACTAAGATAGGTTTTTCATTTTTTTGGGTTTTTAAAAAGATAGATGGTTTTTTAAGAAATCTTTTTCCATTAATTCAAGGGTTTTTAAATTTTTTTAACTCATTGACCCATAGTCAAAACTTTGCCCACGGCCCCCTTTTTATAATCAAAATTTTTCCCCGGACCCCATAGTAAAAACTTCCCCTGGCCCTCTTTTTATAATCAAAACTTCCCATGGCCCCCTTTTTAAAAAGTAAAAGCTTTCCCAAAAAGGTTTCAAAAAATTATATTAAAAAAATTAAAAATTTAAAAAAAACCCTTTTTTGTTGAAGAATTATTTGTTGAAATTATAATTTTTGTTTGGGAAAAAAATTTTAAAAAATTTTTGGGGCTTGAATAAAACTTAATAAAATTGTTATAAAAGTGTGTTTATTTCTCAATGTGTGTGAGTAGCAACCCCAAATCTCCCAAACACTTTTTTTAGTCTTTTTTGTAAAAGGTTTTTTTGTACTAAAATCCCGTTCACCAAAATTGGAAGACGGGAAAGCAGTCTCAATTTTTGACAATAAACTGCTTTTGGTAAAAAATTAGGTTTGTTTTGTAACTAAATTTGTGGTATCCTTGTTCAAACATTGGTTTAAGCCTCTCATTTTGCATATTTCTTAAAAATGCTTCCCAAAATTTGTATGGATTCATCCCTTTTTAGGATCTAGTTAAATCCAGGGAAAAATTTTTAAAATCGTCCCGGGGAATATATTGTTAATTATTTAAATTTCCAAAAAATAAAAATGGATAATTTTTTTTAAAAATTTTATATTAAACCTTGTGGGGGCTCCCTGGCATTGTTCAGGGACCCCCAAAACAAATTACAATTTTTTTTGGGCCACTTTGGGGGAAATGCTGACATAATCGAACCTTTTTTTATCTGAACCGTTTTGGGAAAATTTTCAAGTTGGGGTTTTTTTTGGGGGCAGGGGAGAATTTTGCATTGAAAGTTTATTGTAATTGTGTATTATATCTACATATTTTAGTTCCTTTCATGTTTTTAAGTATTATTTGTGTATGTTCTTTATCCTTTTTTTTTTGTGTATTTGAAATCTTTGTAATATTTCAACTCCGGGAGGGATGTTCCGTCGTGAAATGCTTGACGATGAAACACACAGTCCTGCTTATATACATACTTGGCTGTATTCATATGTTATTGTGACACAGGGGTCGGCAACCTTATAACTGTGGTGTCCCAAATCAATAGACCCAAATGGTTCAGGTGCCACACAGTAGGATATTTTTAAAACAATTTGACTCACTGAATAATGCAGAAGTTAAGAAGGGGCAAAATATATATAAGGAGATTTAAGTTTACTTTTATTAAATTTTTTCAAAAAAAGTTTTTTTAAACAAAAAAAAAACCAAATAAAATATAACTATTTCTTCAAGAAAAAAAAAAAGTTGTACATATATGATATATTTTTAAACATATTTATTAAAATAAGAATTTGACAAACTAAAATATAAGTATTTCCCTTCATTATGTTAAAAAAAGTAAATAAAAAAACATTTTAAGGAAAACCTGTTTCATTTTCACTTTCAATCATGTATAAAGGGGAAAAAATTTGTAACATTTCAATTTAAATTCTTTGAGAATTTCATTAAGACTCAAATATTTTTCCTGAAAAAAATTTTTTTTTCTTAGACGTGGCAAAAAAAAAGCAGAGTACATGCAATTTTTTTCCCAAAAATTAAATCTCTCCGTTTAAAAGTTACGAAAACCCGAAATTTACCTTTAGTGATTTTAATTTTTCAAAGTCCAAAAATTTCCCAA
Source organism: Trichonephila inaurata madagascariensis (assembly GCA_019973955.1). Taxonomy (NCBI): domain Eukaryota; kingdom Metazoa; phylum Arthropoda; class Arachnida; order Araneae; family Nephilidae; genus Trichonephila; species Trichonephila inaurata. The sequence goes on along the minus strand of BMAV01021209.1, from coordinate 308,295 downwards.
AATTCGGAAGCGTTTGCAAAGGGTTTCATTAAAAATTTTTATCTCAACTTCAACCCCATAAAAACTGAAATTTGCAGAACAGTAGAGTTGCTGAGTTTACTGCGCTTTTTTTAAAATATGTTGCCGCCCCTTGAACCTCCCCCAGGGCCAAATTTTGACGCGCTAACGTTAAGAACAGACGCAGCTCCCAACGCTGTTCAATAAATATACTTAAAAAACTCAATACACCCTTTCCCCAAATTAACTCATTATAAGAACCCTTAAGTACGAAAACCCGGATTTCCAGGGTGACGGAAAAAAAGTATGATTAAGTTTTTGGATTGAAAATTTTTTTTACGGGAAATTTGGGTATTCCTTGGGAGTATGTATCTTAAAGAGGTATGCGTATCACAGTTTGATGATCACTAATTTAAACAATTATACTTTTAATTATGTTTGATAAAAAATTAGCGAATTAACTTAAAAATGTTTTCAAGGTATTTAAGGATCAGTCCTGGAAGACAATTAAAAAAGGATGAGGTAAAAATACATTTTTGAATTACCATTCAAGCAACACACTGTTTTTTTTTTTGATATTAAGATAAATATAAAGAAATGATGCATACAAAAGTTATTAAATTATGTGGGGACTTTTGTTCCTAAATCAATCGGTAGATGCTTAAAAAAAATTTTTGGCATACATCAATACTTTTCTAAATATTTATGAAAATCGAAAATGAAATGTCAAGTTATGCCTTTCTCAACATACAGGTTTTCACTTCACATTAGGAATGCTTGTATGCCAATTCCCACGTTTTTTTTCACCTATACGAAAAATTAGCCATACAAAAAAAAATTTTTTTTTTTAATTTAGCCATTAAATATCTGTTTGAGTTTCCCTTTTTCCACTTTCTCATCCTTTTTCCAATTTTATTTCAAATTTTATAACCAAAATCGTTATGACTAAAAGGGACATCGTCCTCCTTTTTAAATTCTGTCCCCTTTCCCGAAAGGGCCTCCTTTTTGTTTTTCCCTTTCAATATTTTAAAAATGATCTTTTCTCGTTAAAGATAAACCCCAAACGCTTCAAAATTCGAAGAATGGTTTGAAACAAAATTACAGGAAATAAAGTTTTTTTATTTTACCCATCGAATAAATTGGGTAGATGAAAATTACGTTGAGTTTTTATCGAAATAAATGCCTGATATTAAAATCAATGACAATTGTCTGTTTGAAGTAGAAAGAAGACTGAATGTATATTTAAATTCCACTATAAATTAGAACAATTGGAAAATCAACGTGCTGAGAAATTGGTAAGAGATGGGTGAAATTACTTAAACCATTTCACAAAAATGAACACATTCCATAAGAAAATTTAATTATTCTTGTTGAATTTACGTTGTATAGTGCCTATAGAATTAATGCAGCAGTTGAAAGAGTTTTTTTCAGTTGGTAAAGATTTTTGTAAAGTGTGACTAGTGAGAAATCAAAATCGAATGTTAATATTTTAGCTACAGTGCTTATCGTAAAATTCAGTATGAAGGATATTTTTTTCCCGAACTTTCCGATATATTAGAAAATGATATGTTGACAAAAAAATCCTCCAATGGGAATTGATTGAATATTAACGTCGTACTGTTCAGCTACACGAGGGCTTTTGGCGACGGCCCACGTAATTTTGAACCATGGTCAAGAGACGTGGACGACACCTGAGCTGGCACCCCCTCTCCTAACTACCACACCAACGGGAGAGATGTTTCAGTTCTCGACAGATTTAACGTGCATCGCTGCCCTACACGGCGGGTCTTTAGTAGTACTGGGCTCGAACTCATGACAAAGCAAGCCACGATCCGATACCTATACCACTCGGCTGCCGCGGCCACCATTCAATGGGAAAATACTCGTTTAAGGTATCCGATTACGTTCGGAACTGTGATTTTAAAAAAGCGCATAGATGGATTGTTTTCTTGATATTTAGTGTCACTTATATATAAATTAGAATACATGTATAAAATTGTTTTAAGGATATTTTGACAAAAAAAAAATTAAATACAATATTTTGGCAAAAAATGAACTTAGAATAACCTTTTTTCAAAATGTTTTCCTTTTGTGAAAAATGCTTCTATTATATAATATTATTTTGTCTCTAAGTAGCTCAGACCTCTGTACAGAGGCTCAACTATGATTTTTGAAAAATTCACATTATTTTCAGAGTTACAACCCATTGAAATAATCATCGGCGTTTTTTTCTTAAAATTTCTACCCTCTGTTGTCGTAAAACATAGATAAACCCACTTCTAATTTATGTGTTTCAAAAGTTCTAGTTGAGCCTCTGTACAGAGGTCTGAGCTATATACAGGCGAAATATTAGTATAATAGAAGCATTTTTCACAAAAGGAGAATATTTTGAAAATTGGTCAGTAGTAATTAGTAGATTTAACTAATTTTGCCAAATTAACTTCTTAAATTTATATTAAGCTAAACTTCTCAAGCTTTGATTGTAAATTTCAAATCAACATTGCTTGATATATTTCTTGAAAATTTGCAATTAAAGATAAGAAATTTGTACGCTATATTTTTCTTGTCACCATGAAGCTAAATACGAAACAGCACTTTTTGCACTGCAGAATAAAACACATCATTAAGCGGAAGAAATTTGGAAGACAAGATGCTTGTGACTGATCATTTTTTTGTCCCTAAGTTACTAAAATCTGAAAAGATCACCAAACCCACGTATTGCAATGAACTTGAAATATTTCTTCAGTATTGCATTTTTAAGGGAGTGACTTTTAATTGAAAATATTTTTTAAATTAATATTTTTAAATGAATATAAAATTTTCCCCGAAAATAGATTTTTGTTGTGAATGCATAGTTCTATCTAATATTCAAGTCATAAACATGCACGATTATTGAGATAGGATCTCATTTTTCATGCTTTAATGCCACATGAAGAAATACTGTTTCAGTAGGATTTTATGAGCAGCACAAACCACGTTAGTTCCCTCAACTGCCTTTTCAGGAACTTGAATTTGCAGGGACGTCTTAAGGCATTGGCCAACTGGGCCCGAGTCCAGGGCCCCGGCCACAATAGCGGCCTCTTCTCTTTCTCAACTCAACCTTAATAAAATCATTATTCGAATAGTTTCAACGGTCAAATGTTATTTCCGTTTGTATTCTCCAAAAACTGGGAATTTCGAATGATATTTTAACTGGCTACATGTGATAACAGTCGTCCACGTACACGCCTAGACCTACCACCACACACTATCATTACTCATGAAGTCAAAAGCCTGATGCAGTCGATCCAACTGGTTTGTGAGACTGCAAGTCATGCACATTTATTTGTTTTGGGTTATTGTTTGTACGAGTATTTGACAATGTATGCTATGTACGGTCTACTATAAGGGATCATAGGTTGGACCTACATCTAGACATTCTCTTCTTACCAGGCCTCTCTTTCCCACACAAAAAAAAAAAAAAGAATAGAGCTTATAAAAAACATAATACAATAAGTAAAACAAAACTAAATAATGTGGAAATGAACAAATATTAAATTTTCATTCATACAAATATTTATACATATATAAGCTACATATAATATTTATAATTTAAAATGATATTTCTTTCTTTGCTTACTATAGACCAGGGATGACGAACCAATGGCAGGCGTGCCATTGATGGCACGTGACTTAAAATTTTGGGCACGCCTCCGATCAAAACGGTTTGCGTTTTAGTTCAAAATAACAAAGTTCACTATGAAGTATTACGTACAAACGGGAATAATCGGGCGCAGCCGATGCTAGTAACGAAATTTTGGTAACATGGAATTCGATTACAGACACATTTAACTGTTTGAATAAGCTGGGTCATGATATTTTAACCATATGTTCATCTATCTATGCCTGTGAGTCATTATTTTCAGAGATGGATAACATCAAAGACTCTCGAAAAAACCGTTTAGCAGATGACTCCAATTCTGCTTGCATTCTGCTAAAAGTAACATCTCTTAATCCTTAATATACGTTACTTATATATATTTTTCAACAAAGGAAATCCCACCACTGTTACTTTAATTTGAATTACACGTTTAACTAAAATATTTACTACTAAACAGTACAAAATATATTTTCGTAGTAAATAAATAGTTTTAGTTTTATTATTTTCCCAATAATCCCAAGTCAAAGCTATTTGACGCCACGTCTATACCTCATTAAATATTTCTTTAGAAAAAAATGGCATGTTGATCCAAAAAGGTTCGCCATCCCTGCTATAGACAGTTGTCCATCAGAAAAGTAAACTACCTTATTAAAAATCTTTTCAACCTTGCAGTTTGACTAGCCTTTTCAAAAATCCGGGCTTAGATATTTGCTTATGTTTCTGATACGTCCTGGCCCCATCGACGATGAAACATGCTACTATACCACCACACTACCACAAATTGTTTGTTTTTCATAATTGTATTTTATAATAATATATAAAGGAATATTGTTGTGTTTGATTGTCCATTGCCAATAGCTATCAAGCTGATCTCGGGGGACATTAATTTAAAACCAATAAAAAAAATAGTTACTTAAACTCATAGTTTATAAACTTGTCTTCTGCGCAACAATAATGCTCCCTGAAAACACTTCAAATGTTCCAAGAAAAAAATCAAATATACGATTAAAAAACAATGTGAAAGAAAAATCCCTAAACGCAAAATAATTTTTGAGTTTTAACCTCCTATTGAAAATACTTCTGAAAAATTTAATTCTGGATCTATGTTGGACATAATTACCTGAATATAGCAAACAATTAAAGAATTATTACTTTTCAACTCATATCTCTGCTAAGCAGGATTTTCAACTATGATTAATATTAGGTATATACCAAGCTCACACACACACATGTATAGCAATGAAGCTGGCATTTTTTTTTAAGTGTGGTGCTTTTTAATATTTTTTAAAGTAATATGTTTGCTTCAACCAATTTTGGTGCTTTATTCTTTTATAAAGTATCATTTCGAAGCTGGAGGGGACAACTTCATGCTCATAATAGGTACGCAACACGATTTGCTTCTCCCCCTTCAATTACTTTACGGTCAGCATTTTCTTTTTTTTCAATTACTACTATTTAGCTCATACTCTCCCCCCCTCTCTCTCTATTTATATATATATATATATATATATATATATCTTGTTCAAATTTTCAATCGTTAATAAAATACTTTTTATTCCTCCACTCAAGTTCAAATACATTTTTTAAAAACTTGTAGTGGATGATACTTGATGTTAATACAGTTTTTTCAAATATTAGTTCATTAATTAAATTTAAAAAAATGAACAAATAGTAACAAACAAAAATAACAGTTCAACACTATATATAAAAAGAAAAGCCCTCGATATGTCCCTGTAGCCCAATGGATAGCGCGTTGGACTTCTAATCCAAAGGCTGTGGGTTCAAATACTATCTGGGATGGCCTAATTTCTGAGAATGTGATTTTATGAATGAATGAATAGTAACCAAAATAATTGTCCAACACCATATATAGAAAGGAAAATTGTACTTTCTACTTTGCCAGTTAATATTGTGGTTCTGTCATATGTATATACATAATTATATTAATTGTAATTATTTAATAAAAAGTAACTAAAATAAAATCTTTCTTTGTTGACCTAAGTAGGAATTGACTTACATTTTTTTATATTATTTATTTTCATTGTTCCTTGATTTAAAATAGTTGTCTAATTCCACTTCTCGAAAGCTTATGTTGTATTTCTAATGTTTCGTGCAAAAAATGTCAGAGTTTAGTATTCCCTAATTTAAATAGTATTGAGATTCTCTCTCTCTCTCTCTCAATGCTTTAAGCTACAAAGTCCCTAAAAATTTAATTAAATTACGTAAACTTCGATATAAGAAGTAATAGAAATTGAACACACTGGTGAAAAAAGACAATATAATGGAGGGCATTCAACATTGAGATGTATTACATTTCCTTGTACGCACACTATTATGACGTTCTAAGTAGTACCTCATTCTATATGCAATTTTAATTTAAATAGATACATATACATTGGGATCGTTGATTTCAGCTAGTTTTAATGTTTCATTTCTACTGGCGTAAGCGTATTCAAATCAGAGCCATTTGCTATAAATAATAAATATTTTGATTTATCAAACCTAGTATCCCAATTTTTTTTGTTTTACTTATTTATTTTTTCCCTTAAGCAACAAATGCATACAAGGAAGGAATTAATAGAAGAGTTGTTCCAAATGAAATATATAAATTTTATGCAAATGGTGATTTTTTTTGCAATACTTTATTGTTCCTTCTAAATCTTAAAGCCAAATTTTCATGTGCTGAAGCTGAAATAAGTATAGGGATAACATTATTTGTCATTACGAATAATTTTTTTTTTTAAAATTGAAATGTTTTAATATTTCCTAAAGAAATTTTTGTTTGCTTTTAAAATATAAAACGCTTTTCTTAGTAACTTTTAAGTAAAATTTAGACTAACCAATCAATTTAATTACATACTAATTCCATAAAAGTTTTATTTTAATTGAGTTACAGAATCTAAAAATTTATTGTAGGGTTAAATAAGTAATTTGTACAACTCTTACCGCATAATATTAAGCAAAATATTTCAAAATTATTTTCGATGTTTTTATTCATTTAGTGTCAAAAGCATTTCACGAATGATTCAACTAAAATCCCCAAGTTTTTCTTACATTATAGATACAAAAGGAATGATTGATGAGGAATGTTCTGATAAGGCATTCCTTTTTTTTAAATTTTTTTTATAGAATATTAGAGCAGGTATATCCATTCTACGCACGGGTAAATTTAAAGATACGAGTATAACAATCGATATGGAAGCATCAGAAATTTTTTAATGAAGTCAGATTTTTAAATTATATTTTGAATAATTTTAAGTGAATTTCAAATTAGACTCTGAGGAAAGAGTGATATAGGAAATAAAATAACAAAGCAAATATATAGTTAAATTACCCGGTATTTTGTGGCTCATTTGAAAAAAAGAAACGATTAAGTATAAGAGACAATTCAAAAATACATTTGTTTTCAATAATTCTTGGTAAGCAGAATATACACGCACGCAC
>BMAV01021209.1:274404-290224 GCA_019973955.1 Trichonephila inaurata madagascariensis | reverse complement strand
TCTTTATCTCTAAAGAAAATATTTTTATTAACTCTAAGCAAAACTTTCTTTAACCCTATGCAGAATTTTCATTCATTTTAATCACTTTCTACAATGCATGTTTACCCATAATATGAAATTTATTCTCCTTATTTAAAATACGGATTTGATGACTGTACATAGAAAGTTTGATACTAAGAATACTTTTTTTAACGGAATGAGATTAGTGTTGTAAATTGTCAACCAAGGTTAATTTTTATTTAAAAATAAAACAAAAACAAATATTTAAAAACAGTCCTTAGAAAAATATTTTCATAAATATATTTATTTATCTCCAAAAATATGTTTATTCACTCTTTAAATAAAAGTATTTTTAATCGACTTTTTCGGATTATTTTCTTAAGATATAAAAGACGTATTTGACAGATTGAGTTGAAAGACAATGATGATTTTCTTATTAGCTATTAACAACTGATTGTTAAACCTTTTTACTTCATTTACAACAATGAATAAATTTTGTGATGTCAGAATCGTTGAATTATCCACAAGGATTCTTGTGATGGAAAAACATGCTTTTTCTTGGAATTTATTAGCTATATAGAAATTATACAAATATTATGATATAGAACTAACTGAAAGTCTGTTTTGACAACTTACATTTACAAAACTTAATTTAATGAACTGAAACTAAAGTCCTTTTTAAATTGAAAAATTCAAAGAAAACAGGCCAATCAGTAATTTAAACCAAATGTCAGTATTTAAAAAGGGTTTTTAAATATACTTTTTTCTTTCCCTTTTCATAAACAGAATACAAGTGATGCATCACACGTTAAAGTCGAGATTTATGAAGTTCTCACGTTGGCGTGGTATGGTAGTTTGGAGAGAGGATGACAGTTCAGGTGTCGTCCTTGTCACTTGACAGAGGCTCAAAATTACGAGGTCCTCTTGTTGTCTTATAGTGCGACGTTAATACAACTCTCACTCATTCTGAACTAAATGAAAGAGCGTGTAATGTGATGTAAAAATTTGAAAATACAGTCAAACCTCTATATAACGAGCCTCTATACTGCGAACTTTATCCTGGAACCTTGAACCTTTTACTATTTTCTTCGTAAAATAACCTCTCTACAGCGAAGTGCATTTTCTATACAACGAACTTTTTCTTTCGTGATTCAATTTTTGTTCTCCCTTTTTTTAAAGTACTTCTGAAAAAAAAAATTCAAGTTATTCTCTCTTTAATACATTTTATGGTGGTCATAAATTTTTGCCTGGTTTTATTAGATCCTAACTCACCTAGAGCAATAGACTTCTGGACGTTTCATGAAAAAAATGCAACATTTAAACCCCATTGCGCAGTTTACTAGAAACGTCTTCGATGTCCTCTTTAACCCTCAGTGGAGTTGTCCGGTGTCCCCGCGTTCTAATTATAAAATAATGTGTGTTTAATATTACTTGTATGCTTTAAATTATAAAATGTCCTTAAAATTAATTAATTTTTGTATAAAATTGTTTTTTTAATATTGAAAATACAGTGAGTTCTTCGACATTTTTTTTCTTGTTTTCCTTGCAGTTTTTCTTTCTTTCTTTCTTTTTTGATGGGTAAGATATATAAAATAAACATATACTAATTTGGAAAAAGGTGTGAATAATTATTTTTTTTAATATATAGTGTTTATGAATTTAAAATTTGTTTTACGTGGTTTATAAAGTATATTAAAAGATGAACCTTTATATAACGAACCTTTCTCCAGGATTTAGCGTCTTTGTTATATAGAGGTCCGACTGTATTTTACTTTGATATCTACTCAATGCAGCCTTTTTTCACACAATTCCTACTCTCTCTCTCTCTATATATATATCTTGTTCAAATTTTTAATCGTTAATAAAATATTTTTTATTCATCCATTCAAATTTAAATACACTTTTTAAAACATGTAGTAAATGACCCTTGATGTTAATATAGTTTTTTCAAATATTAATTCATTAATTAAATTAAATTAATTAATTTTAGTTTTATATGGAAGAAAAAAACTAAATTTGTTCTGGATGAAGGCAATAGAAGGCTGCAGTATACATTGATTATCCAACTACCAGGTATGAAAAGCTCAATTTGTTTTTCAAGTAGGAATTGACTTTACAATTTTTTTTTGTATTACTTGTTAATGATTATTTTAATAAACGATATATAACTAATATATTACATTTACTGAATGTAAAATGGTTCAAGGGAAGTTCAAAAGAAAATATAAAAACATGCCAGAACTCCTTTATAATAAAGTTAATAGCAATTTATAGAGCAATATTTTAACAAGAAGTTTTTAAGAATTAAAATGTCAAATCTTTCACCCCCCTTACAGTATATTATTATTACATCAGAATTTTTACTTCTTTTCGAATTGTTTTTGGGATCTCAGTCACTATTTTCACAATATTTATTAAAGAATAAAAACAAATAAATTGAAGTAATAAAAATTAAGTCGCTATTTTTAATTAGATTATTCTTTTTCTTTGTTTTTCCTCATTTTCACAATCACATTTCTTCATTTTTGATTTGAGAATTGATTTAGTCTCGTTACAGTCTGAAATAGATCCGATATATTTTCTTATCCGATTTCAGGGTAATAACGATTTCATCGTTACCCTCTCCAATATATTCTGAAAAAGCTATTATCATTAGCGATACTGAACTGAGTAAAATTGAAAGTTATGCATTTTTTTTTTATCTTTTCGTTTGCTGTATAAAGAATGAGCCCAATCCCCCTTGTATCAAATAGTTCTTAAATGTATTTTAGAAATGAAACAAAAGAGAGAGAGAGCATCTTTTATTGTTTTTGAATATAGATAAAATAATTCAATATTTCATTCAGAAATCACTGAAGCATTTTCACACCAAATCAATTAAAGCAAAGATAACGCAGTAAAGTTAATGATATCTCTCAAAATCTATTTAATCAATACTGTTCCAAGTTTGGAGTGATATATGCTCTGAGATGTTATAGTTGACGTAATTATATTAATCATAGTTTTAGTATTCTTGCAGCTTTGCACGGGTGTAAAACAGTCGACCATTTCAATCAATTGAAAAATAACAAATTTCTAAAAGGACATGGATGAACAGATGACTATACGAAGACCAATCGAAGTACATACTAAAAGAAATATTAAAGCAATTCATTTACAGTAATGGAAAAACGCACTCGTTATAAACAAGATTTATAGAAATACAAAAACTGCTCTCTAGAACAATTCCACTAGCAGGAACTTAAGCAGATAAAGTCTCTGTCTTACTTCAGACAACGCACGAGCCGATTCTAATCTCGACTGAATCTCTCGACCTGTCTCAAAAGTCCTTTATGTAGCCTCTCTGAAATTTTGAGAAGAATCAATTCCAGAGACTTCTAGATGGTTCCAGAGCGATATTCTATTTCACCAAATTTGTCGCCAAGGATGATAAAGTCGTCAATTTGGTATACATACTCATATCTTCTACTAATATCTTCTCATAATCTTATTCGAGTTCTTGCTGGGAAGCGAATTTTCCCTGTAAAACTCAATTTTCCCCGATTAGAGTATTACTGCGGAGAAAACAACATAAATAGCGTGTTTCAGTACATTAATGTTGATTTCATGCTAATTATTTAGAAAAAGAATACAGTACGCTTATCAAAGTTTTTTTTTGATAATATTTATTAAACGTGTATTTTTATACAACTGTTATTTCAGAAAGAGATTCCGATTGAGCGAATTATTTAGTACCTTATTGCACTTTCATTCTGATTGAATATAGTGATGACATAATTTCAATAAAGATGATAATTCATCGCGCTTTATGTAATGAATTATTGATTTTTCTTTGAAGGAACATTTACTTAAATTAATTCATTATTTTCATTCTAAGCTATGCTTTTGAGTCACTCTGTTTTTAAAACGAAATTGAAAATTACATAATCGGTTCCAAATTGGCGGAATACTTATCCTGAGTATAAGTTGGAATATTTAATGATTTTGCTAAAAAAATAATCAGTGATGATCTGAAAATAAATGTATAAAATGCAGAATGTTGATTATGGAATCTTAAATACCAATTATAAATCATCAAAAGTAGAGACTTTTCAAAATTAGTTTGCATTAGTGAATGATAAAAAAAGGTCTTTCAAATACCTCGTACAATTTACTAATATTAATTAACGAGAAGATGTCTTAACTCTCACTCTGTAATATCTTTACGAAAACTAAAAACTAAGTTTAAGATGAAGAATTCATGTCCCAAAGGAAGATATATCAACCTAAATTATGTGCTGTTTTGTAACTTTTAAATTCCAAGAACTTTTAAACTTTTGAGACTAAATGCTTCAAAGCACAAGATCATCAATATCTCTAATAACATTACAATCCATTAGTGGTTTTCTTAATAGTTATTTCGGATTTTTCAGATAAAAATATTGCAATGAATAAATTTTGTTTCTTATAATTTGATCCCCATTTCCCATACTTACACATAGGAAGCAGTAATAATTTTGTATTACGATTACCATTTTTCAAATTTAAATGTGAAATAATTTGTAATTTTATTTGAAATTATTTATAATTTCAGAGCAGTATTTTTTTTTTACTTCAAACCAATTATTTAATGCTAACTAAACTGCGCGTGAAAATTTCAATATTTAACACTTAAATGTATGATTTTCTGTTTCAAATATTAAAAAATCGTTTTTTACTGGAATATAGTCATAGTGTGACGAATCTATACGCAACCTGTAACTAATCCTCTTGGGGAATCTTCGGGCTAGCATTCGCGTTTAATTCACAGCCATCCCTCTCAAGAAGAAACCTTGATATTCAGATTAGTTCGACTATATAAAGTCAGAGTTTTGTAATTGTAGCAGAAGGAGGTAAGAAGCTGTTACATTCGCTACGCAGGTGAGATTGAATAAAGTTGATTTTCGCATGTAAAGATTTAAAGTGGTGTTTGGTCACTGTGTGGAATTAGTAAATTTAAAGTTAGGAATCCACGATAGATTAGGTTGAGTTAAATTAGTTACTTGTGCCTATTTGCTTAATATTCATTGCTTTCTCTCTACTACTCCTTCGACATGCACTTAGAGATTGAGGTGTTGCTGGTTAGTGTGTTCGAGTAAATAAATAATTGTTATTATGGAAGTTTCTGGTTCTGCTTTCATTCCTCCTACACTCTTAGGTAGATAAGACGGTGAGGGAGCAGCTTCAGGGGTAAGTCGCTCACAATAGGTATGTAGAAAATAAACCAAAAAAATCCCAGGTAATAATAATGAGTATTTATTTCGTAAAGAGTTGTATGAAGATATTTGACAACATACAGTGTTTCCTAAAAATCTGATATTTATCCAATAATATTTTCAAATGCAATGTCAAACATTGATAGCTTACCTGACAACAGATAAGAAGTAATTTTTTACATTCAGATAAGTTAATCTTTTATAAAAAACTCGAAAATAGAAAATCTCTCTCCAATTAACACACTGAACTTTATCACCCACCACATTCAAATGTCAGAAAAAATATAATTTACATGCCAGGAGTAATGTCTTTTTTCTTTCACACGTGATTTATTGTCTATAGTTATCAACGTATGTTCGGAAACGCACACACTCAGCTCTTTAAATAAAATTAACAGGAACTGGAATGTAGGCAATTGACAATAACATGCATTTAAGGGTTAAAACTTATAATTTTTCAAAAACAGAGATAGCATTTATTGAAATAAGGGATATATTTTAAACATACACCTTATCTGCAGGATCGTTTATTATTTGGCTACCTGAACTTTTTAATAGTTACTTTACTAAATTTCTAAAGGGGTGCACACTGACCCATACTGAATTAACAGATTTAATCTGAGACTTATATATAATAGAACCCTATTGACTGTAATCATCAATAGTCTAGCCTCTCTCATGACTTAGGGAATTAAATGATTGGATGCCAGACTTAGACAACTTGACTTGAAGCATCTGTGTATGCTCACACAGAACAAATCTTAGAGAATGGACAGAGAAAGTTATAGTTAACTCCTTAAGGATCCAAAAGGATGCCGAACCCTGGACCCATAATAATAATAATACATAAATTTCATTTAAGATGCTCTTATTCATTTCCTCTCTCTTCTATTAGTTCACTTTCTCCCTATATATATATATATCTTGTTCAAATTTCCAGTCGCATTGATAAAATACTCTTTATTCATCCACTGAAGTTCAAACACATTTTTAAAACTTGTAGTGGATGACACTTGATGTTAATATAGTTCTTTTTTTAAATATTAATTCATAAATTATGTTTTATTTTTTAATTTAAAATTTATTGTGCACTATATTTCTAACGAAGTTAGAACTATAACCAACAGAAGGCGTCATTAAGTTTTTCTAAGGAATTTTTTCTTGACTTCAAATATATTTTTTTAAACTTGTAGTAGATGTCACTTGATGTTAATATAGTTTTTTCAAATATTAATTCCTTAATTAAGTTTAATTAACTAAAATAAAATTTTTCTTTGCTGACTTAAGTAGCAGTTGACTTACAATTTTTTTTTTTATATTACTTGTTTTTATAGTTTTATATACTTTGTAATAACCAGGTTTTGGATTGGGATGTACTACTTGTACATAGATTTTTTTCAAGATTCACATACACCCAACACTTTTTTTAAACGGTAGATACGTTCCTTAGAAAACCGTGCAAAAAATCGTGTAAAAATATACATGCGACTTATGGCAAATTTGGAGATATGTTCCACAACTTTAAGAAATCCGTGCTAGATAAAAAATTTCTTGATATTTTCTCATAAAACCGTGCAAAAAAGTAATAATAAAATGCATTTTGCATATTTTTAAAAGAAAAACAATTCATTTTAATTACAAAAGGAAATTAAAATTAGTCTATAAGTACATACAACATATAAAAATTCAAGCTGAAATTAGGAGAGAATTAAAGTACTAACTAACTACTCTTCTCTACTTGATAACTAGCGTGCATGTTTATTACGAACTGGATGAAAAATGCTGTCATCAGTAGATGGGTCAGATATGGCTACCACAACTGTCAGTTTTGATTCAAATGAAGAATTATGTCATTATTAACGGCCTCAGATTTTTGTTGTTACAAAATCTGTTATTAGTGGTAAAATGTGAAGCTTAAACTCACCGCTACACACAATTCATTTAATCTTATTGCAGGGCTGACATCTACCCGATGTTTGGTTTTGGTGTAACTAATCTATAAAATACTGAATAGACAAGGATGTGACACATAAAGCATTTAATCACACACAACACAATACACAACGTTACAAAGAAAAGTATTTTGTACATCTAAAGAAAGAACAGAACAGCAACATAATGACGTCATTAGCTTGACGCTGATTGGTTGGAGAGGCGTTGCCATTCGCAACATGTGGCTATTTTTTTGGTTTCTCAAGCTGCTGATATAATTCTTGATATCCTGCCACACAAAACTTATGAGTGCATTAAAATAATAATGCCCTCTCTATGTCAGGATCATGAGTTAGAAAATGTTGTTTCATACTAGTAGCAAATTTCAAGCCCGCGCGAATTAAATCAGCTGCTAATAGATGAACTTCACTTTTGACTTCGCAATTATCGACTTTTTACTATCATAAATTGTCATCAATTCGATCCAATCGTCCTCATCCAAAGGGCAGGAATCCCCAAATTTTTTTGAGATTCGTCCTGGGACAAAAATGTTATAAAAAATAAAATCGTTAAATTCGTGCACCGTATTATTTCATTATAGGGTAAAAAAGTGTTGTGGGAAACAGCAATATATGTTTTGTCAAATCCTTGTCTATCATTTTTTAAAATTTAAGTTATTTTTTTTATTTTCATCTTTTTTTTTGAGATTTTAAGATTTATTTTGATTGTTTTAAAGTCAATTGATAAAAAATATTTCTTAAATTATGAGCGTTAATAAACTATAAATCAGTTTTCTTTTAAGTAATTTTTTTCATGAATACTTTGAGGGTCTTTGGTAGCGTAGTGGTTGTGGCCAAACTCGTAACCGGAGAGTCATGGGTTCGAGTCCTAGGGCTTCTTGTTCCACCGTGTAGTGGGGTTGCGGTAGTCCAGTGGTCAAGGTATGGGATCATGGCTGGCATGTCATGAGTTCGATCCCAGTACAGTTAAAGACCTGTCGAGTAGGGCAGCGATGCACGTTAAATCTGTCGAGAGCTGAAACGTCCTCCCGTTGGTGTGGTGTGGTAGTTAGGAGAGGGGGTGCCAGCTCAGGTGTCATCCACGTCACTTGAGCATGGTTCAAAATGACGTGGTCCGTCGCCCAAAGCCCTCGTGTAGCTGAACAGTGCGACGTTAATGTTCACTCACTCCATGGTGTAGTGGGGGCCGATGCACATTAAATCTATTGATTCTCAATGTCCTCCCATTGTTGTGGTGTGGTAGTTAAGAGAGGGAGCTGTTGGCTCAGGTGTCGTTCTGATCACACATGACAGAGATTTTATTAAAAATTTCAGTTTTTAAGCTTTTGAAATTTTTTCAAAACAAATGCTTTGTTTTAAATGGACTTTCTCATTACGTGTTATTTTAAATAAGACTTAACAGGCAAATTTTGTGAAATTCATTAAAAAAATTTAAGCTATGAAGTCCATTTTTATTAACTAATTTAATTCGCTCCAGAATTCGAGCAATCTAGTCACTTACAGATATAGTTTATATGTTCATCTAGTACTAGTGTTCGGCAAAGTTTCGAAGAGAAGAGGTAACTTGTAAGTGAAGCAAGATAACTAAAATTTCAAAGAGCCATTTTTACAAGGAATTACATACGCGTAAGCAGGAGAGGAAATAGAGTCCTTGGTAGCAATCATGAATAAGACTGTCGTGCACCAATTAATATTTTTTTATAAAATGTTTAAATAAAGTTTTAAACAAAGTAACAATTTCAATTCCTTCAAAACTAAGGACTGTCGAAGATATTTTCGATTACAGAACAGCTATTGTCAAAATATCATAATGTTGGGAATCAAATTTTCATGTTTCGTGAATAAATATGTTTCAACCTATATAATACTGTGAGAACTTTATATTCTGAAATTTTTCGCGTTTACATTAATAATTAAAATTAACTTTGATTGTTCCTGCTTATAAAAGTCATTTCAACTTCCTTTTCACTCACCCTTAACCCGGCATTCCTCACGTGAAAAAAACGAACGGAATTTTAAGTGCAGAGTATCTCATACTCAGGGATGTTTACATTCTGCTTTACCGTAAAATTTGCATACAAAAGTGAAAAGGAAGAAAAGTAAGAAATATACAATATGTATATTACATTTTTTCACACTTAAATTTAGTTTTTCTGTTCTTTTTATTAGGTCATTTAAAGTACATTGCGTTTATACACTCCTTTAGTCTTCGTCGCGAGTAAGTGCGATGTTTTTTCACTGGATCTTAATTTTTAAAAAAAAAATTCGTAAAAGTATTGCTTGCTGGTTTCTACATTCTTTAAATTCTTCTGTAAATCAAAATCTAAAACACTTCAGAAATCAGCATCTGGTTCGATGTTTGGTAAGTGGTTTCTTAGTACTTAACAAAATAATTTGTGCATTTATAATCGCAACATTCAACAACACAAAAATATTGTCACAGGCTAACGATTACTTTTTCTAGCCATTGAATATGACGTGGTCATTTTATCAAGGACGATAATTGCTCCCTCAGTTAGATTATCTGGATCGATTTCAGTAGAGGAATCATGCTTGCTATTATTCTCTTCATCATTTGATTCTTCCTCATCATCTCCGCAAAGATACTTTCTTCATCAGAAATACTGTTATACTATATCTATTAAATACTGTATCAGTCAAATTACTTACACATATCACATTTCCTCACCATAACCACTATGATGTGCTTTTGCATAAGAAAGATTTAAAGGCGTGCTCATGCATTTTGAACTGTAGCGGTGATTCAGGCGCAGGGTATGATATACCCAAAGAGGCGGCATCCAAAAATATTTATCTAGAATTCACCTACAAGCTAAGGCCCCTCTAAGGATATGGCTTTAAAGTCAGCTACACGAGAAACTATTAATTTTTCAAAAAAGGTTTGGATGGAGTCTCGAAATAAGTTAGGCGTAGGGGATAACATACCCTATGCGAGAATTGCCGGGTTAAGCTTATCATAAAATAAGGAACGTATATTTGTCACCTCTTTTGATGTTTATGTTTATATCTTGCTCATATTCATGCCCTTACTCATGAGTGAAAATAAGCAAACGTTGCTGGAACTCACTTACAAGAGTAGCTTCCCATGCTGGCATTTCTACCCCAGTAATAGACTTCTACTGTTTTAGAACCAATTTTAATGTTTTCCCTCACTCAAAACGCTTTGTCAATGAAAAATAATTTAATAGAAAAATCTTGAGCCAGCCAAATGTTTAATTGTAGGTGCAAATAAGGTAAATTTTTTCAATGGATAATTATAAAAGAAAAAAAAAGAAAAAAAGAAAACAATTTTTAGTACATATATTTATTTTTCATTAATACATATAGCTAAAACTGTGAAGAGACATGTTTTCCCGACCCCTGATCTAAACAATTCTTTTTGCTTAAACTATTAATATACAATTTATTTCAGTCTTAGAGTATGTTAAAAGTTAGCTTTTACTTGAGGTAATAATAATTATAATTAACTTAACTGTGTGAAGTAGGTATATCAAATACAACTAAATTAATTCACGAAATGACATACTTCCTTTAATTTAGACTCCATGTTAAAACCGCATTCTCTACGAAGGTAATTGAGAATATTTTTTATACAGAAAGAAGTGGAATTATCTCCCTTTCTGATTGCATCTAAAAACAAAATTACATACAAAAACAGAAAATTTTGTTCAATCATCATTATAATTTAATCATGAACAGCAGAGGTATCAAACAGAAAGGCTAACTTGGGCAAAAAAAAAACAAGGTTTAACTTTAGGTGGGTCACAAAAAATCAATATTTTAGAAGCATAGGTTTATTTTGAAATATACATTATAATAAAAATATATAAAAGAACGATAAAATTTAATGTTTGTGTCCTAATACTTGACATCTCTTCTCTGCTACTATCTTTCCTATTTCGAGAGAAATTTTGTTCTCAATGATTACTTTCAAAACTGATCCAAGGTGAGCGTCATTAATACTATTTCCAACAGGAGATTTATTTCCTTCATTCTTGAAAATAACTGCTCACACCGATAAGTACTTTCAAACATAGAAATAATTTCATATGCGAATTTATGAGTATTTTCAAACCTGGCTGGTAAGTATTTGTAAAATTCAGGCACACTCATTTCAAAGAGTATTTACACTGAATCCTGGCTGAATCTCGATCACCTTCATTTGCATATGTTTGGGTATCGAGTCTATATTAATTGAGAAAATCAAACACAATTTTGCTTCCAAAGTATTAAAATCTTTGACTTGTTTCAAATTTAGTTCTATTTGAAGTTTTTTCTGCGTATTTTTGACACAATGCAGAATCTAATCTTGATTAGCTCATATTGCACGTCGGGAAATGTATTAAATCTTCATTTTTCAATTCTTTTTCTCAAAGTACTTGCTTACATTTGAATGCTTTATTATGTAAAAGATGTTCGTAATGATCTGCTCTTTTCCTTGTAACGATAAATGTGAATTGGTTAAGGTATCCGACTACGTTCGGAACTGTTATTTTGCAAAAGGGTGTAAATGAATAATATTTATAATATTTAGTGTCACTTAGATTAGACAATGTATATAAAATTGTTTTAAGAATAGTATTACAATAAAAAGTACAATATTTTGACAAAAAATGAACATAGAATGACTCATTTTCAAAATATTCTCCTTTTGTGAAAAATGCTTCTATTATAATAAGATTTTGCCTGTATATAGCTCAGACCTCTGTACAGAGGTTCAACTAGAATTTTTGAAATTTATAACTTAGAAGTGGGTTTATCCCTGTTTTACGACAACAGAGGGGAGAAATTTTAAGAAAAAAATGCCGATAATTCAATTAGTTGTAACTCTGAAAATAATGTGAATTTTTCAAAAATCACATAGTTGAGCCTCTGTACAGAGGTCTGAGATATATACAGGCACAAAATATTATTATAATAGAAACATTTTTCACAAAGGGAGAACATTTTGAAAAAAGGTTATTCTAAGTTAATTTTTTGCCGAAATATTGTATTTAAATAATTTTTTTTGTCAAAATGTGTGTCCTTAAAACAAGTTTATACATGTATTCTAATCTAAGTGACACTAAATATCATGAAAATTATATATTTATGCGCTTTTTTAAAATCACGGTTCCGAAGTAGTCGGATACCTTAAGTGTTTGATTGTATTAACTATGGAAGATAAATCTTGCAACCATATTGGATCGGAAAACAAGCTTGTGTCTTGATTTTTAGTTTTTAAAAAAAAGGATATAGTTCTTCTTTCAAATCCTAGAATTGCTAGAGAATCTTGGTGCAAGATATCCAGCGTACACAGGTATAGTAGGATAAATCTGAATTTGAACTATCTAGCTCACTTCAGAAAGCAATAAATTGGCACTGATTTGAAATTCAAGAGATCTTATAAATTTTATAACCTTTTTTATATATGACAAAACATTCTCCATGTTTATAACTTTCGTGCATAGTGCTTCTTGATGCATACACTGAACACACTGCGTATGATGAATTTTTGTACCGTGAATTTCGCTTAGTTTTTTCGTAGTAATGCTACGAAGACGTTTTTTATGGTCGTTGAAGTAGCACCATCTGTAGCTACAGAATTTAACTTTGTCAGAGGTAGATTGTGTTTCTGAAGAAGTTCAAAAACACAACTAAATATATTTTGTACTTTAGTAATACCAAGCATCGGTATTAGTTCCAATAATTCCTCAAAAATGTTAAAATCCGTGTCGCAAGCACGAAGAGAAACACATGTAATTGAGTTATGACACCAATGTCCACACTTTTGTCACAGGCAATGGAAATTTCGAAACTAGATCATTTTGCTTTGATCTGATCACTTTAATTGACAGCCAAGTTAGTAACTCTTTTCGCAGTAGTATTTCGAGACAAAAAAATTGTTTGGAAAGCCTTCAAATTTCCAAGAAAAATATTTTCTGTTACGCGCATCAATCTGTACAAGAGTATAGTTAGAGAACTGAGATCCATATCATTACACTTTGACTAAAATTCACGCAAATCAGTTGTTTTTACTGATAAATACTGTTATTTGTTTAACACCTTATTAATAATCTATATTTTCAACTTTTCGTTCAGCAACAAATTATTGTTAATTATTTGACAGCTGAACATTTATCATTAACTTTTTTTAAGGCATTTTTTGTTCGCATTTTTAAAAACTATTTCAACATTTTTGTGATCTGTGAAAAAGTCAGTAACCTAACTTTTGACGCACTTTTTGATATTCAAAATAAATATAGGCATTTTGTTTAATGATAGCAAAAAAGAGCATAATTAAAAAAAAAAACGCGTTTAGCGAATTCCATCTCTGTGTCGGTTTGTTATTTTATTATATATTGTTACGGTGATCCGGGGTTCGAGGATTTTATGCAAATCAGTCGCAAAGAACAAGACAGTTCTTTAAGAGCGATGTGAATTTATTGTAGAAAATTCAATCCTTGAAATACAGGATTCAGCAGCAATATTCGCAAAATAAATCTCAGAAGGTCTTTACACCTTCAACAGTACTCAGACACAATTATCGGTGTCTAAAATACACGTATATAAAAGATTATTCACAAGCAATCGCTCTTTCAACAGCCGAAGTAATCACTATTCGCTTCAACAATCAGAGCAATACTAACTGATCGCTTGTCAAAACCAGACTGACTGGCTTTCGGCGAGCATCTCTATTTATATCCCTCGCGGATAATTCAAGAAAGACCCATTTGCATCATAGATCTTGAAATTAGTGTATTTCTCTACTTATTTCTAGAAGAATCCAGAGGGTCCAGAACTCGCTAAAAATGGTCACCAACTTGGTCACCAAAAATGCCGCTAACTTGGCTCTACCGCCAAGATCTCGCCAAGTTCCCATTGAATCATTATTATAACATAAGGGACGGCGTTTATTGTGAATATTACAATTTTAACGTAAATTAAATCTAATTTAGAGTAAGATAAAGGCATTACACATCCAAATACAAATTATTTACACTATTTTACACAAAATTCGTAACAATATTATTGTGTGTGGAAATATTAGCCTTTGACACCCTTGATGTACAGTTTCGAGAAATAGAAGTGAGCTCACTGGAAGAAGTAAAAGTGAAAGAATAGAATACAATCACAACAAATAAAGAAAACAAATAAAAGAGTCTCACATAGCCCATTTTTACTTTTTATTTACTCATTCTGAGTCCGGAAGAAATAAGTTTAAATTCCCTTTAGAATAAAATAAAAATAATTTTCTTAGCTCTTTAAAGTATTAATAATGTTGGTGTGTTGATCCAGATCCAGAATGTTAAAAGAAAAAGTTGAGTTTTCAAAGAGTTTTTCTAAAAGAAAAAAAAATAACCATGGGAGAGCTATTTTATTAAATAAAATATTTCATTAAATAAAAAAATGAAGTGAAATATTTTATTAAATAAAATATTTCCTAATTTTTCGTCGAATATGAAGTGGTCTTAAATACAACATGAAGAACTTTGCTAAAACTGTTATTTGCGTATAAGAAATCATTTATTTAAATGAAACAAATGCTAAGAAAATAATAGTTTTTTTTTCTGATTTCTTACAAAAATATATAATTTAAGAAGTCAATATTATAATTAAATATTTCTACAATTTTCAACCATGTTTAACATCAAACTTTTCTTTCATCACAACCCGACTGTGGGTTTAGTATTTCTTTTATTTTAATATTTAAAAGTAGGACTCTTATGTGGTATACATATTAATTAAAATTCGTACTTAATTTTTAAAAAATAAATAAAGGAAATGAAATGTAGGCAACTTGTCCAATAGTTCATGATAATAGAAATATAAATGTAACTCTGCAACATCAAAATGAAAATGAACTCTGAAGCAAGTAATATATAAAACTCAAGAATTTGTAAGTGAAGTTAAGACTCAAGGATTTCGCAAAAACTTGGGGAAAATACAGCAGGGTAGACCACTCCTAGTTATCTCATGGTCTTGATGTCAATGAGGGCAACGAATGACCTAACAACTTCTGAACCTCATGATGACCTTTTAATCTTTCACTCATTTCTCACCTGACTGGCGAAATGAGTTAAGTTGATGGGCATTAAATTGCTTGTATTTTTTTGAAACAATGTTGTTTTTTTTAAAAAAAAGTTTTGAAAGTAATTTGATGTACCACAAAATATTTGAGACACTTTTAAGACACTATGATAAAATGAAAGTTAATTGAGTTAGAGTTTCTCTATTAAAAAAAATTGCCTAAATATATATATAGTGTAATTTTTGCAAGTTGTTATAATACAGTGTAAAAAAACCCCTATTTTTTTCGTATTAAAATTGTGTTAGTTATAAAGTTTCATAATTTTTTAAGTGGGATAGTTGCTTTAGAAATCAAATTAAGAAAATTTTTCAAATTAATTTTTTTTTCTTTTGAGAGAAATTATAATCGCCCCCCCCCCCTTTAATGTTGATGAAATTCCAAAATTTTTGAAAATTTTTCTTTGATTATTCTTATGAGATTAAAAATATCATAATTAATTAAAATCTTTAGAAGTTAAATTATTAAGCATTTGTTAAGCTTTTGAGTAAATTTTATATATTATAAGTTTTCTTATTTTTAATTTTATTCTGATTTTGACAAAA
>BMAV01021209.1:254218-274004 GCA_019973955.1 Trichonephila inaurata madagascariensis | reverse complement strand
CACACACACACACACACACACACTATTAAAAAGTGAGAAGAAAGATCCAAATAAATTTTTCTCATCGTTTGCATATTTTTCCTCAATAGTTTTCAAACAGAACTTTTTCATTGCATGGTAAATAAAATGTGCAGTTTCATCGATATATCCAATGAAATTCAAATACTTTCAAAAGTTTGATCTGAAACTTTTCTTATAGATGGCTTTGTAAACGCTAGGCATTATGTGACGCTCAAGTTCTTTTTTAGAAAAAAATGCTCCGAGAAAAGTCTCCATTGCTAAGAAAATGAGGACGAAAAGGAAGAAAAAAAGAAAACTGGCATTCTGTACAACAAAATGGCTATCTTTTTTTTTTTTGTATATTCGTGTAAGATGGAGCCTTTTTCCGTTTAGTAAAGTATTTGAACTTCTGCAATCCAAAAATAAATTTGCTTCTTTAAATTTTGAACTCGATCCATATTTTAAATATGTTATTTTTATTTCTAAATAATATTGTCTGTTTTTAAGCAGTTAATAAATGGTCTTAAAATAAATTTTTTATTGTTGCTGGATCACTATTGAATTTCTTATATTTCGAAGTCATTAATTGTTTATATTATATGTGAATTGACTAACGTGCTTCACAATATGTTACACTGCAAATTATTATGTCCTAAATATATAGATCGCATTGGGATATATTTTTAATAAAGTTGTTATTAAAAGTTGCAACATAATCGGCTTATATAAAATGTTCCAAGGATTTAAAGTATTGTGAATTAATTTCACCGAATGATATCGTTATATAGAATATTATTTCACATTTGGGATAAATTTCATGTTTGTTTGCAATTAGGGTTTGAATTAATTTAGTAGTTTAACTCAAGAGAATTTAATTTGGATTGGCAGCAGAGAGAGATATTAAATCCTTTATCTCATATATACATGATTCATATAATTAAAAATTGAAAAGGGAAAATATTTCACTTTTTCCTCTTAGAGGAAAATATACATTTCACTTATTTTTGAAGATGAAAATAAAAATAAATTAAATTAAATTTATTCTCTTCAAAATATTCTGATTTTAAAGTTAAATAGAATGAATACAGGGTAGTCCCGAATTCATGGTACAAACTTTAAGAGGTACAGGACATTGTAACAATCTTTTATTGTATAGGAAAGTATAGGAGCAAGTGAAGTGTTGAGGCGCAGACAGGGGAAATAAAAGAAAAGAGAAATGAAATTATCGGTTGGTTGAGTTGCTGGTAGGGGGCAGTAGATGTCTAGCCACCGTTCAACACATGATGCGTCTCAGTAGGGGAAAAGCGCCATTCACAATTGGGCTGACGTCTACGATGGGAGACTTTACGTACACCGAAAATACAGACACGCATTACATGTTCGGCCGTGCAAATGGTAATGGCAAAGCTGAGCTACGAATACATCACGCGCAGTTTTCAAATCGACGAATGCCGGATCACAGAATTTTTCAGCAGTTTCATTGTCAAACATTTTCGTCCCACGTCACCAGGCATGATACTGGTCAACAAAGACCTGTATGCAGTTCAAGTCTGGAAGAAAGCATCTTGAACGTTGTGGATGATAGACCAGAGTCATGTACAACAGCTGTTGCTCATCACATAAGTCAGACCGTTTGTAAAGTGTTAAACGAAAATCGCTTACACCTCTTCCATTTTCAGCAAATAAAAGCTTTGAATCCGGCAGATTATCTTCCCCGACTGCCAGTGGGTGGTACAGCAATGTACGCTGAAGCTGGACTTCATAGCTCATGTGCTGAACAATTATGGACAGTTATTGTAAACATTACACTTGTCAATGACGCTTTCAAGAAACACTTTGTCTTTTCTTTTGTTTCTTATTTTTTGTGTTTGAGCCTCACCATGTCACTTGCGTCCATACATTCCTATACAACAAATGATTGTTACACATTGTTTCGTACCTACCCTTAAAGTTTGTACCATGAATTCGGGATCACCCTGTATATTTTTTTGTATACGGTACTGGAAAATAATTGAAATATTTATTGTGAAATAAGTAATTTTAAATAATATGTCTTGGTAGTGGTACAATTCTAATAAAATAACTGAGTTGTCTAATTATTTATGAAATATACAATTTTTTTTCCTTTTGATTGGAGATTTTAATTTATTATTACAAAATAAATACAATTGGGGTTCAAATTTGCAGTTTGTCAATCCAGGACTAGATATATATCTGCTTTAGACATACAGAGAGTTTGGAAAAAAATTGTTGTGACGGGCTCACGCGTCTTTTCCTTAACATATTCTTTGGGTTCTTTGGGGCCAGAATTAATGGCAACTCTTTTCCAACCAAAACCCAAGAAGTGGAGCGTGAATAAAAGATGCAAATTAGAAAGCTTTTAAATATCAGAAGTTAGAGTAAGCGGTGTGGCAATTTGGGGAATGATATGATAGAGCGTGATACAGTTGTGAAATGACAGCCAACAGAAATTATTCCGGAGATAAAGCCATTAGGTCAAGGTGCATACCATTGCACTCCAGTAAATACGCAACTTCCATTAAGATTGGATCGACGATCGAAGTTAAGGTAGGATTGACTATTTAATATTAGTATCTGAGATATTATTGGAATTGAGTTTAGGCGTGTTAGTTATTGATAGTGGTCCGGGTTAAGTTATTTCGGTATTATCTATATTGTGTGTTTTGTCATCGTAGATTCTGTCACATATATTATTATTATCTAACTTGTTAGAGGTTTAAGTTGTAAAATCTTAATAAAGCCAAATTAAGATTATGGAATCTTCTAGTTCTTTCTTTAATCCTACACCTCTGGCTCACACTGATAATCAAAGAGAAGGGCACCCTAGGGGAGCGATATCACATTGTTCAGAATGAAAATGCTTGTTGTTACCTTGGATAGCAAATTAATCTAGCCAGAATTTTTATAAGAAGACAAGTAGTATATCTGCTGAACAACGAGCTTTGAATGATATTTCAAAACTTTGGTACTAAATTTGGCCTAAATTATTTTCCAATTTATTTTCTAAGTAAGAAATATTTTATTAATTGAGGAGGAGAATTTAAGCAAATAGTAAATAAAAAAACACTCCAACTGCAAAATAAAAAGTTCAAAAGTAGGAAATAAAAAACATTTCAAGATTTTCTCCAGGTTTTGGAAAAAAAAGTGACTAGTGATCAACATCTTTTTGTTAGTCATTATAATTTAACATATGCATTAAAGAGTCATTATAATTTAGCATATGCAATACATGAGTACAAAAATACGGATGCATTTTCGTTTTGTAGGGAATTTATGATGAATAATTAATATATCACTTAAATTCCCTTTTCACTCTAGAATGGAATAATTTGAAGTTGTACGTAGTTTAAGTGCTTTTTTTTTCAAGATATAATTACGTAATTGAATCGTATATGTAAGAGATATACCATAAAGCTTTTTAGAAGTTTTTGAAAATTTGTACTCGGTGCGCACACACGCACAGCTTCAAATTGTTTAAAAATAATTTCAATTGCTTTTAATAAAAAGGAAACTTATTATTAGTGTTAACCCAATGAAACGGGGTAATTCATTATGCGTGTAAAATTAACTAGCAATGTTAATTATACTGATTTGCATTATAAGTTGATTTATTATGCTTGTAATTAAATCATTTAGCACAACGAAATTAGGAGGGAAAATTTCTATTTGCCTCCAAAATGAGTTTCCAAAGAATTTTCTTCTGACTTAATAGAGTTTATACTTCATTTTATGATTTTTTAAAAAATAATTTAAATAGTTTTTTTCATAAAACATATGAGCAGACTTTAATTAAAATGACTAGGAACTGTTAGAAGATCAATAAAGGAGGCAACAATAAACATAGTCGTATCTCCATGTATTGAAATTAATAGCGCCAGTTAAAAAAATCGAAACATAGGCATTTTTTTGGATTGAGATAGGAATGTTTAGTTAACACATATTCTGGATTAATGATACATGCATTAATGATGAAGTATGTGTAATTTTATGTATTAATGATGAAGTTGACTCAACAGAAGCAAAAGCAATTCTATAAATAAAATTTTATTCAAAT
Organism: Trichonephila inaurata madagascariensis; assembly: GCA_019973955.1. NCBI lineage: Eukaryota > Metazoa > Arthropoda > Arachnida > Araneae > Nephilidae > Trichonephila > Trichonephila inaurata. The sequence goes on along the minus strand of BMAV01021209.1, from coordinate 269,929 downwards.
GAATGAAATATGAAGCTCGTTTTTATATATATATATAAGTTCTGTTTATAGATTTATAAATTCATGTATTAAATTTTATTTAGATGCATATGATTTCTAGTTATTAATAAGATTTTATTGAAAGCATAGTAGCTAACTGGTGAATTGTTTATTTAAATAAATTAAGCATGAAATGCATTATACATACAAGTTTTGATTATGGAAGATTTGATTTCTGGATTATGTACTAATTTTATACATATCAGTTATGAAATTAGAATATATAGAAATTTTTACTATACTTAAATTTGAAAAATAAAAGATTCCCCCCTCTCGAAATAATGAATAATTGGGAGATATAAAAGATGTATTTTAATAATCTCTCTCTACATAAAAAAGTTTTTTTTCTGATGCTGTAATAAATTTATTACGTACTATCGCAACAATGCCAACGTTCAAGATAACTCGTCAAGTTGGCAACCCTTATTTCGTATGTCTCCCGCTCTGAATTGGCATCCATGGGCTTCGTTCCATATAATGTCACCAATACGATTACGATAGTACATTATTGCAAACTCTTGCAGAAAAATATCGCAACGATTGCCTGGACTGGAATTGTTTTGGGAGAAGAGAGGCATTGTTTCATACGAAGATTTATTAACAATCAATGGAACTAAATACTCAACTTTTCAGGAAGCTGCAAGAGTTGCAGCTTTGTCAAAATCTGAGAACTTTATTCTTGAAGGGTTGGACGATGCAGTTTCAATGATAAACTTAACTGAAGAGGAGGGGCAAGAACGACTTTTGAGAAAAAAAAGAACAAAAAATAGAAATACATAATACATGTATTAAGTGTTTCTGTGTTCTACTTTTTTAAAAGAGATTTGTTCTAAATCAAGGGGTCGGTGGCTTTCCACGGCGTCGTATTTTGTACGCAGATGTATTTAGTAACTGGCGATTGAAAGAAATGACGTTTGTAGAGCAGAGAATGAATATCAAATTTTGTGTTCGCTTGGGAAATGTTGAAGCATATGTACAGCAGTGATACATTATCACGAACGCAAGATTTAGAGGGTCATCGACGTTTCAAGGAAGGTAGAAAAAGTGCGGTAGACGACGAAAGCTCTGGATGTTCGTAGACTTCCCACACCCCTGAACTCATTGAAAACAGGCTTCAAACAATGACAGGGTGAAAACGAAAACAACTGTTTTGCCACATCCTCCTTACTCCCTTGATCTTGCCCCCTGCGATTTCAGACTATTTCTTCACCTAGCATGTTACTTTCAGGTTCGTTAATTCCAATCTGCAGATGAAATTCAAAGTGTATCGCAGGCAAAATTAAAGGAAATAGCTAAAAATGGATTTGAGAAATGTTTCGATGATCTTTACAAGCGATGCCAAAAGTATGTTGTTGCTCAAGGGTTTTATTTCAAAGGATGATGTGTTTCAGCAATTTGATTGGTAATATTTTTTTAAGTTATAGACTCAGTCTGGGAACTTTTGACCTCGTATTAAAGTATTAAAAAATCCCCTTCAAAATTATGTATTTCAAAAATCCTGGCTTAGAACGTAGTTAGATAACCCGGACTTTATCAAATAAATCATTGGAATAAAAATGCTATTTTTTTGTATTTCAACAATCGTCTCTTACACGTTAAGAACTTTATTGTTGTTATATATATTTCATCTATTATATATATATATATATATATATAAAATTTTTAAAGTAATATTTTTAACTATTATATTATGAAATATGATATGATAATTTAAATTTTATTTCTGAATTATTAGTCTGTTTCATTATACCACAGAAAAAGGATACAGTAAGCTTTTGACAATGAGCCCATGTAATTTTGGATCGTTCTCAGTTGGTAAGAATGTGTGTGACACCTGATTAGGTGTCATTTACCTCATTTACCTATCTTCCAAAACACACTAAATGTAAGTGAAGTAACTTATAAAATATAATATAGATTTACATAACACGATTATTATTTAAATTATTTTAAATGCTAACCGCATAATTAGTTCAAATAATATTAAGTATTATTAATTATTTTGTTCAATAATATATTTAGAATTAGCAAAAAAATGTAAAAAAAAAAAACTTTTTTTCTGTGTTTGTTAGCAAATATATTATACTTCTTACATCTTGTTTTTCAATTCCTCTCTTTACTATTAGTTCTCTCTCTCTCTCTCTTTATATATATAGTTCAAATTTTCAATCGTTAATAAAATACTTTCTATTCATCCATTCAATTTCAAATACATTTTTTAAGCTTGTAGTGGAAGACACTTAATGTTCATGCAGTTTCTCCAAATATTAATTCATTAATTAAATTAAAAATGAAAAAATAACAACACACAAAAATAACAGTCCAGCAATATATATAGAAAGAAAAATCGTTCTTTGTGTCCCTGTAGCGCAACGGTTAGAGCGTTGGACTTCTAATCCAAAGGGTCGTGGGTTCGAATCCCACTTAAAATGGCCTGATTTCTCTGAGAATGTGACCTATTTTCTTATTATACTATTTTAATAGAATAATTAAATTATAATGAATAAGTAGTAAAACAAACACACAAAGAATAGCCCAAAACCATATATAGAAAGGAAAATGGGAAGTTGCGAGAAAAATCGCTTTCTATTTTGCCACTTAATATTGTGATTCTGTCATATGCATATACATGTTTATATTAATTGTAATTATTAAATAAAAAGTAACTAAAATAAAAATCTTTCTTTGTTTATCTAAGTAGGAGTTGACTTAAATTTTTTTAATATTACTTGTTTATTATTTCTTCCACTTGTTTGTTAGAAGACACGTTTGCATCCGTTTTAATTTGAAAAATATCAAAACAAAAATATTTATGCCTTTATATGTTACACTATACTATCGAAATTTGATTATATATATTTGGAAAAATATTTGAATACTTCGTTGCAACACAATAATGAAGGAATAAAAAAAATCTAATAGAAAACTTCTTATTATTCAAAGTAAGATTTCCTAGAAAAGTTGCTGCACTGTTTACTATAAAGAGAAATTAGATATTAAAATTCCTTCAAAACAATCTTTACGAAAATCTTTTTCAACATTTTTTTCCTAATGTATTGTAACAGCAAAAATTTAATGCATATCCTCATAAATATTCATATCAGCTATGCTTAGAAATACATTTTTTATGCTATTTTCATAGTTTAAATGTATCAATGTTATACGAAATCTATTTCAGCAATGATGGCTGAAAATAAAAAAAAAGTGTCGGATGTACGCTTTTGAAAAGTTTTAACTGAAATGGTAATACGATCAGAAGCATTTCAAGAAAATTGTTTTCTGATCTTTCATTTTTAAATTTGTTTTTCTTTGAGAAAAAGTACAAAACTTCAATAATATGTTTTTAATCTAAGAATTGAAGGTTTTCTTAAATATTTATTCCGCTTCTTATGATATGACAGCAATTGAATTGAATGTTATTCATCAAGTTGTGAGAGAATATTCTCGAAGATATGAATTGTTTTAGAAGACTAATTTTTCCTCAAGTATATGAAGATTTCCACAAAGAATTTGAAGAAAAGATATATAATAAAATATTTTGCAAGCATTAAATTCTCGTAAATCTCTTCACTGAATTCGGAAAAAATAATACAAATAAAAATGATCTATATGATATATACACAGTATTTAAGTGAGACAATATTATAAAAATCTTTTTCATTTCCAGGTACCTTTTTAATTTAATTTTCTTTATTTTAGTATCCTATTTCATGAAATAGGAAAAATTGAATATTTTGTAAGAGAATACCAAGATATAAGTAGCAAAACCCAATCAATATGCTAAGGTATATGATATGAATTTATTCTTTTAAACGTCAAATTCTATCTGATCTCTTATTATGCTTAATAACTTTAATTCAAAATTTATATAGGATTTACGAGTGCTGTTACTGCCACTATTTTTTATTCAATTTTAAATTTACCAAGGAATTTTTTGAGTGTTTTTATCGGAAATTCTTTGTTCGATCCTTTGGATTAAATATGTCACTCCCTTTCCTTAGTCAATTTCTCAAACTCCATCCTCATTACGCATTAGTCTAATGAAACATCTATTTTTTAGAAATAAAGAAAAAGAGGAAAATTAAAAAAAAAAATCATCTACATTATGCCTTAACTCTTACTTTTTTTCTTCTGTTACAAGATTTTTTTTAAAAAAAGTTTCTTAAAGAGATATTCAATGATATTTGCAATTGTGCATTTTTTCATTTTAAGGTTACCTTTCGGTAAATTAGTGGATCATTGTATTCATAAAAATTTTATGTTTAATTGATGCATTTAAAACATATTACAGAATATCTTTGTCAAAGTCCCATGTGTTATTTTTATTACCTCAGAAACATTACGTTCTGTAAGGAAAACATATTTCTTTGTTCACTTCATAAAATTTTCTTAGCCCATTATATTGAGATAGTATCTGTGTATTAAGTAATTTTCTATTAATATTTAGATGGAAATTAAAAATATATATCTGAAGAATTATGTTAAATTAAATAGTTAGAGCATAAACGTTCTGTAAAGAATATTTCTTAGTTCATTTAATAACATTCGCTTGTCAAATTATATTATCTACACGTATTAAGTGCTTTTTTATTAATTTCCAGATGAATATTAAAAATATACATTTGCAGAATTTTGTTAAAGTATGTAGTTTAAACATTAATGCTTTCAAGAAGCTTCTTTTCAAAACAAAGCAAAACATTGAAACAATGTCTTCGCTTTTTCGCTAAATTTTTTTGTATTAGATGCAATACGAAAGCAATAAAAATCAGTAGATGGGAAAACTTTCTGTTAAAAGTATTTTCTCGTTGCAGACAGCCATAAAACTATTTCAAACAGCGCAAGGGTAAAAAAGTTTTCTTTTAAAAACTATGTTAAATTTTTAAACTGCTATTTAATCTAGTTCCTTATTTTAACAATAAAACCATCTAGAACTTTATTTTTCAAGTTGAGGATTTTTTTATAATCGCAATGATCATCCAATGCTAATGTGGAAATAACATAAGGGAATTACGAGCAGTATTTTCCGAACCACTATATTTAAGTTAACATTTTTTAAAATTAAATATTTTACTCACAATGAATATTTATTTTTTTTGAAAGATTACTTCAAACGTTAAAAAACACGACACAAAATTTTACAAATTTTTGGTTTTTATTCCGAGTTAAATTTACTATTCGTTTTTAAATTACTAGAGTTTTCTTTGACGTTCGTTTTGATGTGTATAGCATCTATGCCTTTGATAATTTTAGTCTTTTATATTGTTTTGTTTTTGTGGTATTTTACAAATGGAGAATTCAAGGAATTTGAAGCCTTTTGAAAAAATGATTTCACTTTTTAAGCTACTGTAATAAATAACTGTAAGATTATACATTATGCTCTCTAAAAGCTTAAATTTTTTAGAATACATACGTAAACGTGTAATAATCATTTTTTTCTTTCTGAACATGCATTTAACCTTCCCTTAAAAACTTTTTGAATTTTATAACAATCAATTAAAAATAAAATTGTAACTATTGGATTGTAAAGAATATTCTGAGTAGAAAAAATAATGTGAAAAGCAAGCTCTGATCATGAATATGGTGACTTTCGAAGAATGTACGCCTGCGCTAATTGGACTTTGAAAATACTAATAAAAGGCAAGTTGAAAATTTCAGAAATGGATTTATTAGTTTAGAATTCATCTTTCGAGAACTGATGAATTGTAAAACAGCAATAGATCATTTTATTGCAAAATTTAAAAATCTAATGTTTAATCATCGTGGTTCTTTAATCTTGACATTATAAGTCCGCCCTTGATAACTTAAATTGATCAACTTTATTTAATGATAAGAAATTGTGCAATTTCCTTGTAGATATCAAGTATTTATTTATACATTTTTCCAAAGTTGAACAGCTCATTACACAAACAATTCCTTAAATATTAAATATATTGCCTCTAAAGTATATCCGTGATGATCAGTAATTACTCTAATCATGTGTTGGAGCAAATATATTATTATACAAAATTATTATGACCATCCCTTCAATACAATGTTAAACAACCTTTTATCCTTAATTACGCATGGATTCTTCTTCGCATGAACTCTATGAGTTGTGTTAGTAGAAGGTATGTCCTCGTCACTTGACCATGGTTCAAAATTACGAGGTCCGTCACCAAAAGCCCTCGTGTAGCTGAACAGTGCGACGTTAACATTTACTCACTCAGTAGAAGGTATGAGGTATTTGAGACCATGCCCGATGAATTGAACATTCCAATGTCTTCAGATTGGATGGTACTGGATCCAGATATCAAATGTTCCTTTTGATCTCTTCCTGCAGATTCTAAATTTGATTTACATCTGGTGATTGCGCAGGCCAACTAAGCAAGGTAAAGTTTCTGTCATGCTCTTTTTGAACCATCTGGGGACAATTCCAGCTGTATGGCATTAGGCATTGTCCTGTTGAAAGAATCTATCTGTAGCAGGGTATTTCATTAATATAAAAGGATGTATCTGATTGATCTGCGTTAACCCTTGGGCATTCAGACGTTTTTCCGCATGAATCAAAGGACCCATGTAATGCCAAGAAAGCATCCCAGAACCATGATATTACTTCCACCAGCTTGAATAATTAAGACAACGCATATAGGGTTCATACTTCCATTTTGTTTTCTCCTTATTCGCATCCTTCCATCTACATGGTGTAATTGAAAATGGGATTCATTGGATCACATGACCCTTTTCCAGTCATCAAGAGTTCAATCAAGTCCCGAACTGGAGACGCCCGTTTTTGTTCAAGGCCAACAGTAGAGGCTTTCGAACGTTGTTGGCTACCATAGCCTATATGTTATAATGTTCGGCGAATTGTTCATTCAGAGACTTTTATATTAGTTCCTTGATTAAGATTCTTAACAATTTGATGTATTTGCTTTTCCGTTGGACTGGGCAACTTTCGAAATTCTTTCCAAGCGATCTTTCAACAGTCAGTAATGGTCACAAGGATGACGTTGAGACCCGATTTTCCACTTGATAATCTAGTCACTGTAAACATTAACAACTTCTGTTCTCGTACACTTCGTAGTTGCCTTTTTGTTGATACTGATTCTGACGCTTCAGGCACCTTCAATCATCTCGCATTCAAATTCAGTTAAATCACGTTTTTCTACATTTCTTCACAAGAAATGCAGTGCAACTGATGCTTCACTATTCTTGCATTCCCTATTAATAGTTATCTGGCCCTCTAGAGGAAATTACGTGAAGTTATAGCTGATATCCGTATGTTAAGTGGTCATAATAATTTGGCCACCCAGTGTATGAGATTTTCAGGGGACCAAGAATCAATAAACATACAAGTGATGAAGCAATTTTTAATGGAGATCCAATTTTTAAGCAAACTAGCTAACCCTTTAAATTTCTCTTCATGCCAGATACTTCGGAATCACCATGGATAGCTAATTGAACTGATCTCAGCACATCAGAGATTTCCAAAGTGGTCTATATAGAACCCCATGGGTCTATGTAGACGTGCAAGGAGTCCATGTCAGCAAAAAAAGATTGGGTGTCCATGAGGGGTATAGAGGGATCTACACGCACACACAGGCTCGCAAAATGAGATAGTAATGAGATAGTAGAGAGAGTTTCGATAGAGAGTTGGATTTCATTGGAATGACAACTCTTTATGGAAATGACAGTAAAATTCTCGCTCGAAATGTATTCTTCAAGAACAAAACTTTGAGGATTGGTACACACATACTGGAATAACTCTAACATTAAAAATTAAACGAAACAGTTTCTATCTTCAGTTAATATATAATTCCGAGTCATAAACACATGTCTAACATATTTGTTGACCCAGAATAGATCTTTTTTTTTACCGTATTTAAATTGATTAAAAATTAAAAGAACTTCATTCTATTCTTTTGGAGTAGTCGAATATTCAATCAACTGTTTCCATTATGTGACTGCAGTACCGAAGTGTTCATGGTCACGAACTCTTGACCGGCGTTGTTGAATCCCGGGTTTGAGGCCAGGTGCTACTGATGATTCACCGTGTAGAGGGGGTAATGGACGTTAAATCTATAGTGGTTCAAAGCCCTCGCTTTGGGGTGGGGTGTTGGCTCAGGTGTCGTTTTCTTCACTTGACCGTGGTTCAGAATTATGAAGTCCTTCGCCAAAAGCCCTCATGTAGCTTCAGAGTAGAGGTTCCCAAACAATTTTGTTTCATAGACCCCTTGCCTTGTTTTTTGATTAGGGGTAGAACCCTGCTTACCTAATACTGAATTTTTGGAAATCTATCAACTTAAATTACTTTTTGGCAGCTGGTTTTGAACAACTTTAAAAGATTTAAATTTCTAATTGTAGTGAGAAGTTTAGTATTTAAACTTATAGAGAGACACACATGCTAATTTATTAAATAAAAATTTAATTAATACATAAAATAACTGAGAAGTAAACAAATATTTTTAATAGGAGTGATGAATCTGGTGCTTCAATAACAAATTTTACACATTTGGAATCAACCCGTCAGGTTTAACTCTAAATCTCCTTAATTAGTATAGTGTTGTCTTTTCTTTTTTCTTTTTTGAGATTGGCAACCACACTGAAAGTTCTTCTCATTAGGAGAAACAATTAAAAACCTTTTCAAGGTATTCCATAATTCGGGATAAATAACAGGTATAACGCTGAAATGATGGTCCTTGTTTCAATAACATCATGTCACAGTAATTACAAATTAAACTCATTAGTTTTAAGAAATAAATTGGTTAAATAGGTAAAATATGGTTTCCACTTGTGATTTAATTTTCTTTTAAAATTAAAATCATGATCTGATTTAATGCTAACCACTATTGCAGACCCCTATTTACACCCTATAGACCCACAAATTATTTTGTTGCTGATGTGGACCCCTTGCAGGTCGTCATAGACCCCTGGGGGTCTATATAAACCACTTTGGGAATCACTGCTTCAGAGTCTGATGGGAAAGAAATGGGATTTGCTTAGAACATTTTTAATAGTATTTTTTAAAGAATAATTTATTGTGATTATACCTTAAAAATAATTAGTTGTATGAGTTAAAATATTAGATTTGCCTACAATAGACTTAGAGCTATACAATTTTCTACCATTATCAGAGGATAAAGACCATGACTGAATTTCCTCTCTATATCACGTAACGATTTGAGGTTTCATTTATGCTAAATACGTTTTAGTTCCCTATGTGACATTGAGTCTCGTGGACTTAGACATGTTCTATTATCAGGCCATGATTTGATTACCAAGTAGATTCAGCTTAAATAAAGAAGGTGGGGAACCATATTAATAACACTGAACATTCAGTATAAAGAATATAACTTCTTATAAAATGAATTAATAAGGAATATAAAAAAATCTGCTCCATATATATCACCTCAAATAAATTTACCAAAGACTCAAATATATAGTAAGTTTTTCGATGAAATTCAGCCAACCACATACACATTAATGTGTCTTCTAAATCACTTCATGTTTTATTTACGAAGAGTAGCATAACTCTTGAGGTTTTGGTCATAAAAACCATTTCAGTTTTCTTTCAATGAGGAATGAAGCCATATGTAATTTTTTTTTGAAATCCAATGCCTTATGCAGGGTACCAGTAGCTATTACCAGAATAGCAGTTCTTCATAATACATATGTAGAGAATCTTTCTAATTTTATTAGCTTGCTTTAAGAGGCATACAAATATAGCGATATCTGGAAAACGAGATTTATAATTTCCGCTTGCCTTTTTTTGTTATATTTAACTAATGTATTGTTTCGTTGAAGTTGATCTTCGATACATTTCGCGTTCTTATTTAGTTACTAGAGCGGATGCAATAACTTTCGAAATCTTATATAGTTTAGAACTTTTGATATTAAATTTTATGAGTTCATGAACTCTTTTCATGTAGTACGACTATTGCTAAGGATGCTAACTATTAAATTTAATGGTATTGCTTCGTTTAAGGAAAATAAATATTTTTAAGGAAGCTGTTTCTTTATCACACACACACACATTGTATGAAGTAAAAAATTTAACGTAAAAATTTTAAGAAAACTGGTTACAGTTATATGAAATAAAAAGAAACCTAACATGCATTTATTACTGTTTTCTGTAGTTTTAAATAAAATAACTCTAGAACTAGACAATTGCACTTTGACCAGGGACCTCTTAAGGTATCCGACAACGTTCGGAACCGTGATTTTTCAAAAGCGTATAAATGGATAATATTTATGATATTTAGTGTCACTTAGATTAGAAAATGTATATAAAATTGTTTTAAGAATAGTATTACAATAAAAAATTATTTAAGTACAATATTTTGACAAAAAATGAACATAGAATGACACATTTTCAAAATATTCTCCTTTTGTGAAAAATGCTTCTATTATATAATAATATTTTGCCTGTATATAGCTCAGACCTCTGTACAGAGGCTCAACTAGAATTTTTGAACCATATAACTTAGAAGTGGGTTTATCCATGTTTTACGACAACAGAGGGGAGAAATTTTAAGAAAAAAGCGCCGAGAATTATTTCAAATGGTTGTAACTCTGAAAATAATGTGAATTTTTCAAAACTCGCAGTTGAGCCTCTGAAAAGAGGTTGGAGCTATATACAAGGAAAATATTATTATAATAGAAGCATTTTTCACAAAAGGAGAACATTTTGAAAAAAGGTTATTCTAAGTTAATTTTTTGCCAAAATATTGTATTTAAATAATTTTTTTGTCAAAATGTACTTAAAACAATTTTATACATGTATTCTAATCTAAGTGACACTAAATATCATGAAAATTATCCATTTATGCGCCTTTTTAAAATCACGGTTCCAAACGTAGTCGGATAACTTAGTTTTGAACCACCATCAAGTAACGTGGACGACATTTGAGCTGGAACACCCCTTTTCAAACTTCCACACCATCCCAACTGGTAGACTTTGAACCACAATAAATTTAACGTGCATCAACCCCTTTGCACGGTGGGACTTCAGTGGCACTGGGGCTAGAACTCAAGATAAGAATGGCTATGAATCCATGACTATGACTTCTACGCTACCCATTGATGAGGCCTATTTAATACAATACGCAGAAAAACTTCAACTATTTTAATCAAGCAATAGTTTTGTTTTTGGCTAAATAGGTTTTTAATTCACGGGCACGCCTGCACGCACACACAATTATTCCTATTAGTTATCAAGGTTTTTAAAATTTGTTAGACAATTTATTTTGGATATTATTTTGTTTCTTTATTTAATATTCATTGAAATGCCTATTAAAACATATTTAAATCACAAAGCCTCTACAAAAGAAATATATGTCACATAAAATTTGGAAATTGGTATTCATGGCTATGATACATACTCTATTACAGGCCTCTGTAATAGGGTTTTCAATCCCGTGCTATATTTTCAATCCAGGGATTTCGGGCTTACATTATCCAAGCCCCGGGATTGGTCCCGGCATTAGGATTGGACTATTAAAAAAATACTTACACATTAGCATAGTTGAAATTGCGTAATAAAACAGAAAACATAATTAAAAAAAATTGGTTTAATATTATTATTTATTCAAATAAATCCAAACAAAACGTAATTCATCATAAAAAACAAAATACAGTGCATAACGAAATAAAAAAAAAAAACATTTCTTATTTTCTTGTATTTCTGTAAATAGGTTTTTAAAAAACACAGCTCGTCCAGCGTTTCATCGTTCAAACGGCTTCTTATTTTTGTTATAAATTGTTCTACCGAAGAAAATGCTCGTTAAGACTCTACACTAGAAGGTTTTATCTTCCTTATATATAGGAGTATGTGTTCTTTCTATGTTTCTTTCCATTTTAAAAAAAGAGACTTTTTTTGAAATTTTTGATGACAGTGTCTCAAATCTAATAGACTGCATTTTTTTGGCGCCTATCCCTCTTTGATAACTTTATCTAGTTCTGCTATACTTAATGGTTTTTGTATTCAAATTGATTTTCAGTTATTTAATCAGAATGTAAAGGAATTTCAAGTGTTGCCTCATTTGAAATAGAAGATCCAGTAGCATGAGTTGTTAGTAATGCAGTGGGATTTGAAGCGTCAAGTCTTTCGAGCAAGTCCACAATTTATGGCATTTAATTGAAGAAGAAACTGGTAAACAATTTATTCCTTAGACGTTGCTTATACCGTTGTGTATGTATTGCAATAAACCACTTAGATCTGTGCAACGTTCTTCCATACGAGAAACGAGAGCTGCATATAATTTTTAACTTATAGCCCTTAAAATTGTACAAAAAAAAATTCAACGTACATTTTTCATAAAAAGAATATAAATTTCCTGAGAATTAAATTCTTAGAAAATCTTGAAGGGTAAAAATTTCAAAATATAATTCAGACAAAAATTAAGTACCGGGATTTTGGGATTTGCAGAAACACCGGAATCCCGAGGCTGCAAACCCTACTGGGTAACCTATGGCACCTGGAGAAATTCTCAGTGTGTGTGGCACTCTACACCACCCTACAAAGTTTTGAGATAAAAGTTGAATCGCTATTCTCCTCTTTACTCATCACGTATTTTTATTTAAAGGCTATTTTCTTATTCTCAATTCTTTGTCATAATATGATTCTGCTGAATCTGCTTGCTTGTAGTTTGTATGATTTATGTAAAAACATCAACAACATTCTCTACTCAAATGTGACTCATTGTTAGCGTTAAATATTCAATTCAAATCGAACCAATTGTGTAAAATAAAACATGTCTCATTGCTGCGTAGTGAAAAAAAACTTCAGAAAGCAAAATTTACTAAATTATGAAAAGATCTGTAGAAGATAACTCTTTAGATACATCAAGAGCTATTTTAAATTGCTGGATGTTATTGTGTGCGGTGGGATTTAATTGTTTGAAAAAAACTGTATGTTCTCTGCTTTTAGTTCTATTTATACTATATGTCAGGGATGGCGAACCTTTCTGAGACGTGGGTCAAATTTTGTTCATATATTTTTTTAGTACTAGCTCGTGGGTCTCTAATGCCTATTTGCGCCAGAGTTAAATTTAAAATTTTTAATTGAGTATTCTTAAAACTAAACATATCTGTAACATTCAATTGTCTTAACGGGTAAAAATGGGCGTGGTATGACGATTTAAAAAAATTTATCGGGGTTAAAAAGTGCAAGTTAGTGCAAATGGCAATAAGTATTTGAATGAAGAAGGATTAACGAAAATTACATACAATATATATTATGAAATATTATTTATTAGTATATATATATATATATATATATATATATATATATATACATTTTATATGTACAACAAAATTGATTATGAAGTATTTAATGAGAAACCTATTGCTGTTTATTTTCAGATAGTTTTTTAATAATAGATTCATATTTCGCATTCATTAGTTTAACGTATTTCGCAATTAATGCTCAGTCAAGTCTATTTCTATTTGAAAATTTTACAAAGTTTACTGAAAAAAAAAATTCACACGATTATGTGGGTCAAACATTGTTAAAAGAGCATTAACTAGTTTTTTCATTGATATAAAATTATTTGGTGAAGAATCCCATACAAACTTGAGCATGACAAGGTGAAACAGAGAAGGGACGATAGTGCTATGGATGTCTCTTTCTACAAACATAACTGAACATGATCTTATATGCATTGACCTTAAGTGCATTTTATCCGAAAAAAATGCTTCAAATATGGTTATTTACTTTGGTTTGTCGATTTTGTTTCAACAAACAAAATGTGAGCAAAATTATATACAAACAGTTTGATAACACAAACAGTTTGTAAACACTTTTGTTTATCTCAAATACTACATACTTTCATACATATTTGTTGTCATTGGCGTAACTTTGGAACTGAGATGATCAAACTGAAGGTTATAGACAGCATTTAAATTGATTTTGTGTCAATTCAGTGCTTGAAAAAATACAAATAGAATACAAATAATCCACACAAATTAGAGCATCTAAATAAACTCGCGTAAGCTAACAGGTGGTTGCCTAGCAATCACGGGTCAGTTTAAAAGCTAGCGTGGGTCAGTGTCTGACCCACGGGTCATAGATTCGCCATCCCTGCTACATGTTAACAAAGTTTTCTCGCAGGAAATATATTTTGAGTTCACAAAGAAGTTGTTTATAACAACTGAAAATTCAGAATCATGTGTCAAATTGAAAGTCATAAACTATACGCCTGATATTGCGATATTAAGTAGAGCTTTACAGGGACAAGGTTAACGTTAATATAATTTTTTGCTAAACTATATTGTAGGAATATTTATATTTTATGTTGTGTGTTTATTTCTTATGTTAATAAATATTCTTGAAAGATATTTCATAATACATGTAGAATAATATATGTTGAAAGAATACTTACATTTAATGCTGCTTGTTTTTATGTTAATAAGTATCTTTAAATTATAAATAATTAATATATAATAAAACTCTAAATCTGTACTTTTGACTTCTATTCCTTAAACCTGCATGTATTGCCACGGGAATCGAATGGTTTCAAATATCTCTAGTTACGTGGTAACATGAATCCTATTGCTATATAGGTTTGGTGCATCAAAGTTATAAAGGTTGCCGACCCCTGCTTTATAACATATATCGTGACGTCTCAAGAATGAGTTTTCCGAATGGGACAAAATTGCCTATTCACATACTTTGTAACAGAATATGCAAATGATTAACTTTTCATGGCTGGGACCTACTATCTCGAGTTTCAGCGCATTGCGAAGAAGCAGCTGGATGCTGTATACCAGTGCTCCCCAACCTTTTTTATCGCTGCTGACCGGTCAAAGTTTGATAATTTTACCGTGGCCCGCTGAGGGAGGAGGACGTTGATTGTTTATGTTTTAGATTGTTTTGATTTAATAATTTTAATTTAATTGTATTTAAACGTGCCTTCAGAATAAAATATAACTACACCAAAAAATGAATATAAAGTGATTTTCATAAAAAGTAGCCCAAACCCATGAAAAATATACTGCAGTAAATAAAATGGAAATAATTCAATGTTTCTTGTGCGGACACGTAGTACTTGATCCACGGAACGGTACTGGTCCAAGGACCGGGGGTTGGAGACCACTGCTGTATACATTAAAGGACATTCCAGTCCTAAGAGGTAACTTCTATGCAAATGTGGTTTTGTTAATTCTTGTGAACTGTACCACATTCCAAAAATCAGGAGTTAACAGGAGTTAGGGTATGGAGTGTCATTTCACTTAAGGTATCCGACTACGTTCGGAACCGTGATTTTACAAAAGTGTATAAATGGATACTATTTATGATATTTAGTGTCACTTAGATTAGAAAACGTATATAAAATTGTTTTAATAATAGTATTACAATAAAAAAATTATTTAAGTACAATATTTTGACAAAAAATGAACATAGAATGGCCACGTTTCAAAACAGTCTCCTTTTATGAAAAATGCTTCTATTATAATAATATTTTGCCTGTGTATAGCTCAGACCTCTGTACAGAGTCTGAACTAGAATTTTTGAAACATATAACTTAGAAGTGGATTTATGCATATTTTACTACAACAAAGGAAAGAAATTTTAAGAAAAAAAATGCCGATAATTATTTCAATGGGTGGTAACTCTAAAAATAATGTAAATTTTTCAAAAATCCTAGTTCAGACTCTCTGGAGAAGTCTTTACTTTCTCTAAGCACACACACACAC
>BMAV01021209.1:237589-249745 GCA_019973955.1 Trichonephila inaurata madagascariensis | reverse complement strand
CTACACCTCTACAACTTACTGAATTTCTTTTAAATTTTATGAGATTATAAGAAAAACATTCATTTCTCAAATATTAGGTTATTGGATATGAAAAGTCGGATTTTTTTTATATGCGAACGTTTTTATTTCTGTTTTTGTTATGATTTTGTTTTTGGCATAACCTTGTTTATAGTCTTATTGTCCGCTGCCAGTCGCATTCCAACAAACATTTTCGCAAAAGTGTTCCATTTTGTTATGTTTTGGATTTTACATGGATATGAATTCTATCTATATTTGTGTAATTTTTTATATGAGTCTAAACTTGGTAATAATAATGCTGTTAAAGCTGTACGCTATATATACCAGGCATTTGGGAGAACACTGTTAATGATCGAAAGGTGCAACGTAAGTTTGAAAAATTTTGGTCTCTCCTGGGTTTTTTTACAAAATGAACCACGTGGAAGATCCAAATCATCTGTGGAAAATAATACCCTGAAAGTATTGGTGGAAATAATTATTCTACTGCCACAGTACAGACTCTATTCTACTACCAATACATTGTTGAAATTCATGAAAAATTGAAAACCATACACAAATCACATGTTAATCGGTATGTCTCAATACTTCTCCACGACAGTTCGTGACCGCATATGTAGTACAAAACAACTGTGAAATTAAATGATTTAAAATACAAAATTTCACAGCACCCGAATTATTCACTAGATTTGTCGCCAACCTTTTTTTTTTTTAAATATTTTTTTTTAACATTTAGAACAGTTTTTATGGGCTAAACAATATGAAAATGAAGACAGTCTGAAAAATCCCATATTACACAGTTGATTGATTTTAAAAATCAAAATTTGCTTAAGACAGGCATCTGTGCATTAAAATCTCTTTGGGAAGCAAATGGAGCATAATTTGATTATTAATAAACAGCTTTTGAAAAAAAGTATGCAGCTTTAAATATTCACTTAAAACTTCGACATTTCATTGCCACTGGCCTAATAGTAAATTGTCTAATATAATTAGTTTATTTTTTACAGTATGTTAAGTTTTTACAGGTCTATTTAATATTTCCTTATTTCGTACAGTAAGTGCATCAGAGTACAATGATCAAAAATACGTATTAAACGACATATTACTACGTATTGCTTTTAAAGTGCATGAGTGAATATTAGCGTCACACTGTTTAGCTACTCAAGGGCTTTTGGTGACGGACCTCGTAATTTTAAACAAGGATCAAGTCACGAGGATGATATTTGAGCAGGCATCCCCCTCTCCTAACTTCCACACTACACCAACGGGAGGACGTTTGAGCCTCGACATATTTAACGTGCATCACCCCTTTTGCACGGTGTGTCTTCAGCGGTATTTGGCTCAAATTCATGACACGACGTCCACGAGTCCTTTATCTTGACTACTAGGCTACCGCTGCCACCTTGCTATTTATAAAACTTGTTTACATAGTTATTCCAAAAAGAGCTGAAAAGTTCCTTCTTTTCGTACAATAAAAAATAAACATTTTTTTCTGTATATTGAAGAAAAATAATGAATTTCAACATTATTCTTATATCCTGGAGGAAATAACTCATATTATCTGTATCTGTTGGAATATCCGCTAAGACCCTTTCCCAACCTTTCGATTATCTTTATTGTGTTAGAATAAAGCCACAAGAAGCGAGAAAGAGAGAGAGCTTCTAGAGGATTCATTCTTATTCACCAAAGCCCCAAACATTTTATCAGTATCCTCAAGATAAACCTATCTTTGCTGCTTTCAAATAAAGCTAAACCAAAGCACAAACTGTCAACTGGATAACATCTGAGTGCTAGCCAAACAGAAAAACCCGTAAGCTTCTGTCGGATTATAGAGTTGAGCAGTTCGTCAAGAACAAAAAGAGATTAATATAACAAAAGAGGCGAAATAACAAAGACTTCACTATTTGATTCAGGTGCTAGGTGGTGAATACAACGGAACATTAACTTAAGAAGTTTCCTTTTTACATGCAATGTTTCCTATTTGCAAGACTCTCCATTGTAGATATTTTTATTTACATATCGTGTTAGGATATAAACAAATAACTTTTTTTAAAAAAAACCTTTTTCACAATATTTCTTCATATTTATATATATAGTTAGTTCTTTACATATATATATCGATGAAACGAAAAAAAAAATCCATTTATGTTTAATTTTAGACGGGAGTTTACTCTATAAGCTTATTATCTAAGTTTTCATTCTGACCAAGTCAAAATTCAGTTTATATGTATTTTAATTTTTATGTAAATTCATCAGAACTACTTCCTTGACTTATTATTATTACTCATAATTTTAATTCATTTAAGTTCTTTTCAGGAATAAATAGATTTATTGTATCTGTCTTTTGATCAGATACTTAAGACTAGTTGAAGCAATTTGCGTATTTTTTGCTATTTTTCTGTTTGATATTCAAGTTTCTTTTTAGTAAAAATTCTTAGGGAAAACCATTTAATGCAGGGTCGACAACCTTGTAGCTGTAGTGTGGCAAACCAATCTATCAATATAGTTTAAGGTGCCAATGTGATTTAGGAAATATTTGAAACAATTAGGTTCCCGTGGCAATTCATGGAAAATTAGGGAATAGAGATCAAGAATGGAGTTCTATGTGTTATATAGAAATTACACATCACATAAAAATATTTATTAACGTAAAAATAAACCAGATAAAATATAACTATTCCTTCAATACAATTTTTTTTTTTAAATTTATCTCTTTACGGGTACAAAGCTAAAATACACTGTTCTGTGATAAAGTACTTAATAAATGTAATGTTCTCATCCTCTATAAACATTATTTAGTCACAAAAAATATCTGATAAAGGGTTTTTTCACTGGGTGGTGGCTAGACATTATAGGCACTGCGCACTTAAAACATTTAACTTACTTTTCAGGAGGACAGAAATAATGAATCACATTACAATAAACTTTTTATGAAAAAATAACATTTATATAATAACTATTTCAATAACAATTAAATACAAAGTATAAGTGTAATAAAATAATAATAGAATAATTGTACAACACAGAATACTTACTTAGAATATATATAGAATACTTATAGAACATACATTGAAATTGGTATATATCCCCATTTTATATTTTATTTAATTTTAGTATAAAAAGTTAGAAATAAAGTAATATTTTTGAGAATTTAAATTAGTTATTTCACAATTTGATGAGCTATTTACTGTGGAACTTTATAATATGCAAACGTTTTCTCCCAGCAGAAAAGCTGTAATGAAAGATTTTCGAACCCGAGTACCACATCTAGTACCACATATTGTAAACAAAGTTTGTTTATATTTCCGTCCCCCAACATTTTCACGTGATTCAAAGTGGTCTCTCTCTAGTGCAGGAAAAGCGAAAATTTCTGTTCTATGTGGGCAGTGGATAGAGCCTCTATCCAGTATAAAAACTTCCTTAAAACCTAGATAAAACCTTTTTTTAATTGCGCATTTGCTTAATTCATTCAGATGAGAGAAAAGTATACTTAAGACATGTCGAAATTTTTTTCAAAGATCACAAATTTTAGTTATAGTAATTAAAATACAATTTGTAGATTTACACCGAAAAAAACTGTTTTTAACAACCCATTAGAGGACATAAAATGCAAAAAAAGGTATCGTGCTGCCATCTGCATTGATTTTTATGCGTTTTAGCTTCAATTAAGGCATGTGGATAGACTAAATATCCATCACTCGCTTAGAGAAAATTTTTTAATATGTGGCTAGACCTATTAGCAACTGCCCGCTAAAGGGTTATATGTATTATGTATTTTTTAAACATATTTATCAAAATTTGAAATAAATAAAATGAAATATAAACATTTCTTCAATATAGTTGAATAAAAAATATTTTAATGCGAACCTTATCCCTGTACCCCTCTACTTCATATCGCAATATCAGGGGTATAATTTGTGGAGTTCATTTTGACACGATTCTGAATGTTCAGTTGTTAAACAACTTCTTTCAAGACTCAAAATATTTTTTCATGTAACAAAACATATATTCACATAGATATGTAGATCCAAAGACGGAAAGCAGAGTACATGCTAATGTCTTCAAACAATTAAATATCTCTGGCAATGACATTCAAAAATTTAACCCTTCTTTTTTGGGGAAATAAATCCGGGTGATATAATTCATGCTCTAGATTTAAAAAAAAAATGTTTAAAAAAATCCTAGCTTAAATATATAATATAAAATAATTAAAAAACACTATGATGGAAATATCCATCATCTTGCAAATTTACGTGTTAAGCTCAGTACAAAATAAATAAAAAAATCATATATTTTTGATTCATTTTTATTCCTGATGATAGTTAAAAAACAATTATTATTATTGTTATTCTAATTTCATCAGCATCGCGTGGTACTCGTCGTCAGAATTTTCGTCATCAATGCCATCTTCTGATAGCCAGCCGCCTTCTTACTGGTCCAAGTATAATTTTCAATGTCCCTATCTTCTAAATTTCTCTACAAAAATAAAATAAACATGTAGTTAAAAAACGTTTTCATCGTACATTTGAAGTGAAACAGCTGCATAATGATATAAATTTCTGTCGCATGGTTTTGGGAAGACTATTTGTAGTATTCCATATAAATTGCACAGAGAATTACAGAAACACATAAAACAAACCTTTTTTCCCTTCATTATCGTTTTTATTAGTAAAAAAATCTCAGATTAGTTATAAAAAAATATTCATTAAATCGCACGTTTCTTCCAACCACAAGAAATAGCGGAACGAAAATTTCAAACCCCTATAATGATTTTTTTTTGGACAGCTACGTAACTTATTACGTAATAGTCGTGAAAAAAGTTGCCAGCAACAACCAATTTAGAGTACACTTATTTTGAGTACAATTTTTTTTTTACTAAATATTATAATGGAGATATTCATCATCATGTAAAGAAGGGTTAAAATACGCAAAGATTTATCGTTTGAGTTATCTTCCAGATTTTTATAATTCCGAAAATTTTCCTTTCCATAATACTAAATAAGTTAGTTCAGCAAGCTCCATTTCAAACTTATCAACTTGCGTCCCCTCAAAAATTTATACTTTTGCAGAGTGCCACTGAGAATTGTACCACTGACCAAATCTGGCATGCATGCCATAGGTTACCGAAATTTGATCTGGTAAATGCCTTAATTTTATTTACTCTTTTACTTTTTTCGCAATCTCTATTATTGAATAATATGAAGCGTATAATTTTTACATTTTCTGCAGGGCGTCCCCGAATGACGTGTACAAACTAGGAGGGGAGGTTGAGAACATGCTTAGGACATCGGAAAGCATGAGCGGAAACGAGATAAAGAGACACAAAGACAGTGAGGTTGTGATACCCCCTGCCTGGGGGTACCTTCATCTACGCGACCTAGATTTGTGGGAGGAAATGATTGATCACCCAAGTTAGCCATAATAAATTCAATTTATTATTATTCAGATATATTGATCAACACAAGTCTTACTACAGGAAGGCAATCAGGAGTGATATAACGTATCCGTAAATTCTACGTAAATGGGTGCCTGTTATCCTAACCTCTTATCTTTAAGTAAAGTTACCCTATGAATATTTATCTTCCTTAATTTATTTAACTCGCTAAAGCCCGTTCTATAATTACGCTTCTAAGTTAAATGTCTTACCATCAGCTCATGGCGTTCAGCATCTCAGCTTCCTTTCTCCTTCTTCCTCGCGATTACAAAACCTTCACTATATATCTACTAACTAATCTGAATATCACGGTTTCTTCTTGAGAGGATTGGCTGTGAATTAACTCAATGCTGGCCCCAAAGATTCCCCAAGCCCGTCACAAGCCACAATACAGAATGTAGTGTAAAACCCTTTATTATAAAAACAAAAAATGATAACAAATGAAAAGTATGGCATTAAAGCATCACAGGAGGCGTTTGAAATCTCTGCCATTAGCATGTATGCACGTACGACACCAATGCAACATGGATTGGTGGACAGGTTAAACGGATCATAGCATCAGTGATGTATATTCGAGCCATCAGGTCTATTTCAGAATTGACGGGTGTATCGTCAATCGTGGCTGAGAAGGATCCCTGTTCCGCCACTTTCTGATGCATCCGAGCGAACGTTTGAGGATTTCGTTGTCGCCTCGTTGAATATCTTTCTCCATACAATCGAAGAGCAACACGTCCATTTACGTTGGCTAGGCAGTAGATGAAGTGGATATCTGCCAACTCGGGGTTCGTATAACAATTAATGTTCATCGCATGCTGTCTATGTCTGAAATGAGGAAACCACATGTGCCGATCTTGCGAGCTCACATACAGTGCCACCTGTCGCTTTCCACCCATGATTTTCTATGTAATTATGACTCCTCGCTATGTTCTACACGGCATTCGGGGACACCTTATGTAAACATTTGAAGATATTTTATGAATAAAGTTAATATTTTATTTTTTTGGAAATTGGAAAAAAAAATTCAGAAACCAATATCTCTGTGGATCTTAAACTTAAACTGTTTTCCTTTTCTTTCTTTTTTGTATAATTAGTAGAAAAGCCTACGTGTCTCACTGGTGGGTCGGGTAAAATGTTGGAAAAAAAACCTAATTAGAGAATTCACGTAAAATTTTTAAAGTATCATTGCTTTTAATATTTGCTATCTTTTTGTAAATTCAGAAAATAGCTCTTTCCTTCTTTTTACTAATTTATTAAGAAAATTAGGAATTAAAAATGTTTGAGATAAGAGGACTTGAGGTTAAAAATAATTAAATGCCTTAAAAGATAAACTTTTCCTCCTTGAGATATTTTTAATTTCCTTTTTAACAGTTTTTTTTCTAAATGACTTCCGAATTTGGTAAAGGAATTAATTTTTTTTTTCGTCTTCAGCTGGTAAAAAAAAATCATTAATTGATCCATTTTTTTGGAGAATTTCCTGAGAGGTTAAAACAAAATGTTTCCTTTTTCATACTCACGTCTCTTAAATGTCAAAAGGTTTCAATTCTTTTAAGAGTCAAATGATATTCCGTAGAGGGGACTCTTCAAAACCCTTAAAAGGCGATGAAACTTGAGGCCTTACAGAAAAAATATTTGAAGTGCAAGATAATTTTGAAGAGTTATATTTTGTATTAAAATTTAAACTTGTATGAGAAAAGTGTCTTTAAATTCGATCATTTTTAATACATTTCACACAGAAAATTCAGATAAAAATTTTTTTTTAATTCATAATTAAAATATGATGTTGATACTTGCACATTATACCGTCAACCAATTCCTCAAATGAAACAACGTGATCAAAGGCCGCGATATGCAGAAAATATTGGAAAGATGTTAATAAACACGCACAAATACAATAATCTTGTACACGCATGTAATGACAACATTTGGCGGTGTCTTTTGATTTGACAATATTTTTTAATTAGTTGTGGAAATGGGATGACGGTACAATACTAAGCACCAAACTTTTTAAAGTATTATTTTAAATTCGTCTTAAGAATAACATATTCATTTCATTAGCCAACAAAAAATTCCACTACTTTTGTTGCACATTTCCCTAGTTTATGAAATCTGGCAAACTTATTGGTATTCTAGTTCCATAATTCGTGGAATTCAGATTCACACAAGTTAAAGTAAGAATCCCATAACAGTTTTTTAAGCGAAAAATTATTTTATAGACTTGGTTATGTTCTCTATTCAGACAGGGACAGTATTTGGATTCTGTCTTATGCTCTTTGATCAGACAGGGACAGTATATGGATCCTGACTTATGATTTCTGATTAGACCAGCATTTCTCAAACTGTGGGGCGCGCTCCCCTTGGAGAACTAGATAACTCTACGAGGGGGGCGAGAGCATATTGAAAAGTTGAAAACAAAGGATTATTTAAAAAAAAATTACTAATTTACTGAAAGTAAACAAACAAAAATACATTCTGACATAATGAAAAATGGAATACACTCTGTGACGGGTTTTCATCGCGATTTCCATTAATGTACTCTTGGGGTTATTTGAGACCAGAACGGCAATTCTTTCCAACCAGCTCCAGAAGAAGAACATGTGTATATATATGTAAATTAGGAATCTTATAAATAGTAGAAGTTTAGAGTTCGTGGGGTGGCTATGTGAAGTTGTTATATGAGGTCTATGTTTATGATTTGAAACGCTTAAGTTAGAGTTAGAGGAAATTACAAGTTCAAGAATTAATCTACCCGTGCCTGTGCCTTCAAGATAAAGGTGGATACCATTCCACTTGGATTAAAACCCCGTCAATACGACCAAAAGGGTAACTGTTACCTAAGATTTAGCGGTAAGCGTCTTCATTTGACATAAGGAACTACGTGTATTAAGGAGATTAGCCGTAATCTGTAAAGTTAGAGATAGTGGCCAATTACGTGATTATTTGGTAATACGAATTGTGTCTTCTTACTCCAGATCAGATTTCTATAATTATTATTATTGTATATATTGATTAAGTTAAGATCTTAATAAAGATATATTAAGATGACTGAAACGTCTAGTTCTTCGTTCTTTCCTACAAATACAGGTCACGTAGGTAACGTAGAAATGGGCACCCACGGGCACATGCCTCACAACATATTTACACTGATATAATACACTTATAAAAGTATCAGTGCTGCACAATGTATTTCATAATTAATTTAACAATACTAAGTTAAGAACAAGTATAATAATTACCAGTGATCCCATGTGGGTGTGCGTTATATATAAAACTATATACAAATATTTATACTTACCTTGATAATTTGTACGGCTTATAATTAATCTCTTAACTGCCGATTAAAAGTTATGCGATTCAATCCCCAATGCCGCAGCTTTCCACGTAGGCCTGCTTATGTGATGTATTGGGGGATGGGGGGGAAAGAAAAGAAATAAGTAAGCAAATCCTCTGAAATAAGTATATCCTTCGCAAACACTTATTGCATTCCAAAGCCTTTGGAATAATTTTATGGATAGTAGTGTACAGAAATGATCGTACTTCGGACAGACGTATATATACGTCAGAGGAAAATAACGCTTTAGCTGAGCGAGACGTGTTTATGCGTGGGTGGAACTTACGAGGTTTAAATCCTATTGTAGCTTTAGCATCAAAGTATCGTATTATTGAATTAATTCCATTGTTATTGTATCGAGGGGGGCGTGATGAAAATTATGATTGAATATTGGGTCGCAAGTATTGAAAGTTTGAGAACCACTGGATTAGACAGATACATAGTTTGGATCTTAAGAAACAGTAGAAGCTACATCCAGCATTTAAAAAATGGGCCTTGCATTATAGACAAGACTAGTCAGAATATAATTTCCAAATTATTAGAGATTCCAAAGAAGTCTGTGTATCTCCAATGGATTCTTTCTCTCGGTGCATGATAGTGAAATTGCTGATAATTTAGAAAGAAAAGGGTGTGATCTCCCTGCCCCCTATTCCACCGATTTATATCCTTCTGGAATTTATCCCCTCAGAAAATTTAAAATAAATTCGTCTAGGAGAACTTCTGTGCTCACCAATGATATGCCTCTATCTTGTCTGTTCAAGGTAAGAGAGTTATATCTCTTCAGACAGCCAAGGTCAAATTTAGAAGCGGGTATCACTGCTCCATTAAATGAATTAAGGTAGTGAAGATTTTTCTCCTTGTACTTTGAACCCTTCCTGCCTCTCCTGCTCACCTTCTTGAAGATATTGGTGTCTCCTTGAGACAGCTGATGGTTGAGCAGGATGTTTGTGACTCTTTTAGGGCAGGGATTTTAAGGTTTAGCTAATGCCAGGCGTCGGCAAACCGGGGCTCGCGAGCTGCACGTGGTTCTTTGTAAATACGCTATACTTCTAGCTATATTAATTATAAAAAAAGCTATATCTACTAAAAATTATTGTTTTACTTTATCTTTTACCTTTATAATTGTCTGTTGAAAAGACTTAAGGTATCCGAACACGTTCCGAGTACTTTTTGACAAAATAACATATTTAAACATTATAAAGGCTTTTTAGGACTCAATACCAATAAATACTAATATTTAATCAACAATATTTAAAATAAATTGACTAAATTTCACAAAAATCACAATTATAAGTGAAATTTTAGCAATATTTTTGTAAAACTTCAAAGCAATTAGAGAAAAAACTAGTAAATTTATATTAGTAAAAGTATTACTAAAAAATCTAGATGCATTTATCTAGAGATACTAAAATTTTAATGTTTTATTAAAATTTGAAAATTTTAGAGCTGATTGAGTAAATATCACATTCTTTATGAGACCATTATTTAAATAACAAGCCCTAACTCCAAAAATATTCTTACAATAAGAAATATTTTAGTACATTCTATAGAAAATAGCATAAATATCAGGTTCAAAAGTTTTATAGAAATACATTTGTAATATTTTGAGTTATCAGACTCTCCATGATAGATTTCGAACAGTTTAAATGCCCACTTCTGGTAGATCAAAGACCCATTTCCGGTTTTTCTGACTTAATAAAATTGATTGTAGCTTGGCTTCTAGGTAGTGTAGAAAATGAGCTATGTTTTGTAAAGCCAAAACATAGCTCTATTCAATAAAATAGAAAACAAAAATATCCGTCTTGACCGAATTTGGTCATTTTCAACGTGTTCGAATATACCTTAACTTATTTCCATCTAAAATTAAACATTTGACTAGTTTCAGATTTTTGTATTAAGTAAAAGTGTTTTGAGAATCAGTGAAGATATTATTTTTTTAAAGCAGTAAAAATCTAATTTATTGGTAGAAATGCCACCATGGGAAGACTCTTCTGAAAGTGATTTCCTGCAACGTTTTCTTATTTGCATACATGCGTTAGGAAGCGTTCTTAAATGTGAGCAAGAAATATACTCGTAAAAAGAGATACACATATAAATCTCCAACAGAAATGACAAATACATTTTCCGTATTTTGTAACATGCGTAGGGATCAATAAAAAGAGAGTTGAAATGACTTATATGCAGGAACACTCAAAGTCAGTTTTAATTGTTATTGTTAATATGAAAAATTTAAGAATAATGTTCTTACGATATTTTATTGGTTGAACATTTTTCATGACGTTTGAAAATTTAATTCCCATTATTATGATATTTTTACAATGGTTGTTTTTGCATTGAGGCACATAAATAAAAATATCTTCGACAGTTCTTAGCTTTGGAAGGTATAAAAGATGCTACTTTGAGTAAAGGTTTATTTAAACGTCATAAAAAATATTAATTGGAGCATGACAATCTTGATCACCAATGTTACCAGGGATTTTTCTTCCTTTCCTTCTTACTCTTTGTATAAATGGCTCTTTGATATTTTAATTATATTGTTTCTCTTATATCTTGTCTCTTTACTCCGAAATTTTGTCGACCCCAGGTAAAGAATTTACTGCTCCTAAAGGATTAGAAACAACTAAAATCTATACTTTTAAAATTAGATTATATTAATAAATTAATTGATATCTTACAAATTATTGGCAGAACTTGAATTTAAGAGAATTTACCTTAAAAATAGAACCGAGTAATTTTGAAAGAAATATCACAAAAGATATTTTTCTTACTTTCATATACTCTATAAGTTTATTATACTTTTGTTATAGATTAAAAATTAGATTAATACGTGTTTAAATTATAAGAGAATTCATTTGCTAAAAATAGTCTTTTATATTTCTAAGCTGTATTCAGGGAGCTATTGACACATTAAAGTAATTTACTTAAGCACTTTGAAGATGACTTTTATCACAAAGTATAATCACATACATTTGTAAATGGTTTAAAGGAAACTAAAGGATTAGAGTGTTCGGTTTTGTGTGACTTTTCTACATTTGTTTGACTTTCACATTGGCTTTCCATATCTAGTCAATCTTAAATTAGAGACAGCAATTTCAAGTGGCTGAAACTGTTTCCTATATGCCCATCTATGTCAATATATTTGGAAAGATTAAATATCTTTCACAATTTCTGAAAATTTAAACTTCGACACTTAATTTATCGAGTCTAAATGTTAGTATGATAGCAAAGTTACAAAAGAGACTCTAAAACACACATTGCCTTATTTCAAACACATTTATCTGCATTAATAAACTTAGATTAATTTGCAGCGTTAGGGTAGAAATTACTTCATATTAGTTTCTTTAACAAGACAAATACTATAAAGTATATAGTCAACTTC
>BMAV01021209.1:212302-227180 GCA_019973955.1 Trichonephila inaurata madagascariensis | reverse complement strand
TATATATATAATAATTTATAAAATTTATTATTATTATTATTAAATTAGTGATTTCGTAATTATATGAAATACTTAATAAATGTTTTTCAAATAAATCTATTTAATTAAAAAAAATATATATAATAATTTTAATAATTGTATTTAAATAATTTTAATATTTTTAATTAATGGTAATCAATGACTTGTAAGTAATATTAATTAATTATTTTAATTAATATAAAGTAATTATTCTAATTAATATTAACCATTTTAATTAGTATTAAATTAATTATTTTAATTAATATTAATTACACATTTTAAATTAACATTAATTAATTACTTATAATAATATTAATTTTACATAATTTTAATGAATAATTAATTTTAAATAAAAATATTTTTACATAATTTTAATTAATAATACTTTTAAGTAATTTTAATTAATAATAATTTTATTTTAATTAATAATTAATTTTAAGTAATTTTAATCAACAATTAATTTTAAGTAAATTAATAATAATTTTAAATAATAAATTTATTTACTTATTTTTTTATAATAATACATAAAATAATTACATAAATACCATTCAATATTTAATAAACCTTTAATAAATAAATTTATTTAATTTTAAATAATAATTAAAGGAATTGAAAGAAAAAAAGTTTTTCGCGTGATTCGAACTCGGATCCAACCGCATTGAAGACAGACTATTTACCAATCGAGCCACTGGACCGGTGAATGAAATTGAAACTTAATTGTATAAAAGCTAAGCATGAATTTCGAACGCTGTTTTCTCTGAATTGACAAGCCATTCGACGGAATTACATTAAAGGTTGAACACCCTAAAGCAGTACTTCTATTACACCAAGTCTCGACCCTAAATGAATTTCCTTAGTCGTGCCCTCTCCTTGTAAGTTAATTTTATCCCAAAATATATTGCATTTAAATAACCTTTTTTTTATCAAAATGTCCTTAAAACAATTTTATACATGTAGCCTAATATAAGCGATACTAAGTATCATGAAAAGTATCCATTTATGCACTTTTTTAAAATCAAGGTTCCGAACGTAGTCGGATACCTTAAGGCGGACAATAAATAAGGGGATCAATAGATATTCACAATAATTCCCCTTTATTAATTTAACGTTAAACTTGGTTACGTGGTGGGTTAACGAGACGGTACTTTTCCGTTAGCCGGGTGCAAATGTCGCCAATTGTGAATCAAACGCCAGCCAAGTCGCCAAGTGAAGCGAATGACAAAACAATCAACGGAATAACAGTCGAAAACGTTCAGTTATAAGCAAATATTAATTAATAGTAAGCAAACAAATTCAACTATAAACAAATATTAATGAATTGTAAGCAAAACAGTTTTACCCCAAAAGAATGCTTATAATTTTTGGTTTTTCCAGAATACGGCATGTTGAAAGATTACACCACCAACGAACTCCGTCACAAAAAGACAGTTTCCTTTAATGATTCTGATTGCATGTTGCATTCTTTGCCAATATACCTTTCTCTTGAAAAAAAAGGGACTGCCTCTTCTTCAGAGTTCTGGTTAAATCCCAAAATTTCATCCTTTTTTAAAACAAAAATTAAGATGGAAGAAATAAAGGAAGACGTACATTGTTTTGAATGACTTCAAAGAATAGAGCTCATGGCCCCCAACGAACATTTCCCTTATGGTTGCAAGAAGTTTGGTGGAATTCTACATTATTTGGCGATTTTTCGCTTGCGTCCTGCTAACGGAAAAGTACCGACGAGACAAACTGAATAATAAGAAATAATAAATACTCGTCTTGTAAATGAGGTGCAACCTCTAAACTCACCAAAGTGAAATCTTCCAATAACTTCTAATAGAGCTGAACGACTATAATTCCGGACGATATTGCAAGAAGAAGCGACTACAATTAAAACAGTACTAACGTGACTATATATTGCCCACCTAACAACTATTCTCTATCTTACAGACTATTTATATGCTATTTAGTAGTGACGTACGTTTCTGACATTGAGTTGTTCTAGCTCAAAGGGCTAATTTAGTTGGGCAGAAGAAACCCCGATTTAGAGAGAATAAACCTCGTGGAAACAGCCTGTTGTTGCAAATGATATAAGTACATTCTTTTTATTGTGGTGCAAAGTGGT
The DNA here is from genome assembly GCA_019973955.1 of Trichonephila inaurata madagascariensis. Taxonomy (NCBI): domain Eukaryota; kingdom Metazoa; phylum Arthropoda; class Arachnida; order Araneae; family Nephilidae; genus Trichonephila; species Trichonephila inaurata. The sequence goes on along the minus strand of BMAV01021209.1, from coordinate 225,055 downwards.
ATTCGGCTATACAATTTTGGTTCTGGGATAAGAATATCATGTGATGAAAACGTTATTAAATTGTTTTGAAAAAAATTATAAATGTACTAAATCTAGAGAAAATAAGTTAACGCCTATAATTTTTAGCAGATTTTGAAAAGCAAATAAATAAATGACTTACTGTATGAAAATGCAAATTTTGTGTTTTATTTATTAAATATTTATAATAAAAATAAAATATTTCAAAGTGTAAGTTCATTTCAAAGTATTAAATTATGTAACATATTAGATACAATATTGTAAGCAATACAGTTGATTCAATATATTTTTCTCGAACTCATATTTCTGTAAGATCTCAGGGAAATGTGAATATTTTAAAATATTTTTGATAATAAGGAAACATTGAGAATCTTTGAGCAATTTCGAGATTTACGATTATTCAATGTTAGCCTCCTCTACAATAGAAACCATGCTTGGGAAAAAATTCGATTCACCAAAACATTTTTCTTTGCCCGCCAGATACAAAAAAGAATGTTTCTCAAATCTTCCGCTTTCTTGTCCCTGACTGACAGTTTTTCCTTTAAAGTAGTGACGAGAGAATCCAGATTTAGAGTTTTTGAAAGAGGAATTTTCACCTAACAAGCTTCTCAACATCTTTTGACGAAGCTCTTTCGATATTCTTTGGATGAAAATTCACATTCAGGGTGCTAGTATTTTGAAATGCGAAGCTTTTATGCGAGATTCAAAAAGATGGATAATTTATTTTTAAAATTCAAATACTTTGCGAGCGAAACTTTTTTTTAAAAAAAATAAAGTATGCCTCTCTGAATTTGATCAGACTTGAGAGTACATTTAACAAATGTTCGACATAGCTTAGCTAGATTTTAGCGCGCGAGAGAGTTAATTCAGTAGCGCACACAGGAATTTTTCAAGGGGAGGGGGATCCGGAGTCGAAAGTTCACCATTTTTGTATCATGCTTCTTTTGATTTTGTCGATTTTCGGGAACAAAACATAGTAACAAACTAATTATTGAATAAATAATTAGCATTAATTAATAAAATTAATCATTAATAACAAATATTTAGTTAAATTTTACGTACTATATACTAAGAATTATAATCAATCGGAAAAAAATCAAGGGCTTTGGGGGGGGGTCCAGACCCCCAGGAACCCCCGCCCCTTGTGTGTGCCACTGAGTTAATTTAAGATGTTATTGGTGAATTTGGATGCACAGAATCAAAAGAGACATTTCGGTAAAATCAACACCTTTATTTTTTTTATTGAAAAAGATTATAAAATCCCCATGTACCACTAACTATCACATGGGACTCCAGTAATAATCACACATTACAAAGTAAAGAAGGAAAAAAAACTTATGTGGTTATGAAGGATTACAATATTTACAACAAATTTACAGAACTTTTTAAAAGCGCTTCTGGTGAAATAAGTTGGTAAGAATTCGGAGGCCAATTCTAATTTTTTTAAAAAATAGTTTTTAATTTTAATATATTAAATAAAGTAAGTTAAGTCTTGTTCTTTGTAAATAGAGGCTTTGAGTTTTTCTTATGAGTAATATCCACTAATCGTGTTTTTTCTCTCATTTTAAAATAAGGAAACGTTTTTTAAGTTTATTTTTGTGATCAATAAAATCTTTAATATTAAAAATAGTTGACGTGAACTCCTTTTAAATAACCGTTAAATAAAAGCGTAAAGTAAAAACCAAAACTTATCCATTAAATAAAAGCTGAAAATGCATCCATAAATCGCTATAAGTATCAAACCCACTTTTAATCTACGTATAACTCCGTAGAATAAATTCAATTGGACCGAAGGGGATTGCAGTGATACCAGAATTAAAGGAAGAACTGGTTTGAAGATGGAAATCACGAATTCTACCTTTGACATTTTTTGATTAATTCGATTCAAAATGGAGGATCAAAGAGCGAGACAGGAATATTTTCATTACCATAAGATTTTCCAGAGNGAATAAATTCAATTGGACCGAAGGGGATTGCAGTGATACCAGAATTAAAGGAAGAACTGGTTTGAAGATGGAAATCACGAATTCTACCTTTGACATTTTTTGATTAATTCGATTCAAAATGGAGGATCAAAGAGCGAGACAGGAATATTTTCATTACCATAAGATTTTCCAGCGGTGGGGCGGCGGGGGGGTTGTCGCACACACACAGAAATCCCTCTTCAAGAAAGATATCTTTCATTCCCCATAAGTTGTCATCTTTTAAAATTTCTTTCATGATCTTTTCTTCCGTAACGTTACCAAAAGTCAAAGGCAGAAAGCTTTTAATTCAAGAGCGTATATAGTAAAGGATCATTTAGTTTAGCATAAATGATTCATTCATTTTGAAAAGACTATATTTTGAAAAGTATTACACGTACAGAAATGAAAGATATATGAAAAGAACGACAAACTCACCAAGTTTGTACATCATCTACAAATATTCAATATGTGGCTTTTTGTTGACGTAACACACGTCCAGACGACAATGGAGCTCATTTTATACATTTTGTAGCATAGTGCAGTCAATTGTCTACATTGCAGGACTGAGGCACTTTGAGCATCGACTAAGGGTTACGGCCGTGGGGGTACGTAAACAAGGTACAATGTATCTATACAGGAAGAATTCCCAGGGTGTTAATTCAGAAGATCTGGGAAGCCAGGGGGACAAAACTAGGTGATTCTCCCCGATGCACCCAGTCTAGCGATGCGGAAGTTCATCGTGGTCGGAAAACTTTTGGAAAGAAGAACCAAGTTGCAAGGAAAAAAAAACTAAGGTATCAAAGAGTTGTTTATACAATAGCCAGTTATACAATGTGTCACATACGCGTTCTCTGAAGTGGAGTCTCCAGTAGCAGTAGTTATAAAGACTGTTTTACTCCAATTAACATTTTCTTTTATTATATTTAAGTAAAGTTTTATACATAACAACATTTTTTTTCATTCCTTCTAAAATTGAGAACTTTCGAAAATATTTTTATTTCTACCGATCTCAAAATATCATAATGTTGGAATTAAGACTCCAAGCATCATGAAAAAATGTTTCTACGAATAATACAGTTAGAACTTTATTCTGAAATTTCATGTTTATATTAATAATTAAAATGACTTTTCCTGCATATAAAAGTTATTTCAACTCTCATTTTACTAATCCTTGAACATGTCACAAAGTAAACAATATGTCTTTGTCACTTCTGTTGGGGTATATGTATATATCTTGCTCATATTCAAGGCTATTCTCTTACTCATGTATGCAAATAAGCAAACGCTGTTGGAAATCACTCAGAAGAGTGTCTTCCCATAGTGGCATTTCTACTAATAAATTAGACTATTATTGCTTTAGAACCGGTTATAATATTTTCACTGATTCTCAATACACTTTGTCACTTTGTAATATAATTGTATATATATATATATTAAACTAGTCAAATGTTTTATTTAGTCACAAAAATAAGATAAATACTTTCATTATATAATTATAAAAGAGAAAGAGAAAAGAAAACAATAATTTTTAGTAGATGTAATTATTTTTTAATAACTCATATAGTTAGCAGTCTGTAGAGCAGGGGTGACCAACCCAAATTATTTTGAGGGTCACTTCCCGCGGGCCACATATAAAAATATATATCCTTATATTAGATTTGGACCCATTACAAACATTTATTGGAGTGAAAATTTAAAACGGAAGGAATTATTATTATTGTTTTCATTATTTTTCATGTATACAAACATAGATAATTTAATAATAACGCGATGATCAAATATGCCTAGCCTTAGCAATAAGCATCTCGATAAAGTTACAAGAATCAAGCTTAATACTGCGGGGGAGAGGTCGTGTTGTTGTTGTTTCCAATCCCCTTGGAGCAGGAAAGCCTACAGTGTCCGTTTGACCTTTCCGCGTAATAGTGTCACACACCAGGTCTTGCTGTTTATACAACTGTCTCAGGGAAATGCCCCAGCAGTCCAGAAGATGAGCAGGAGATGCAGGGAGAGAGCAGGGACAGGTAAAGAAAGGCTTTACCCCCTGCACAAAAGTCATATTACGTAGGGGACCGCTTCTAAGAAGTCGTTGCAATGCAATACTGTTCACTTCTAAGTGTGTATGAAAACAGAAGCAACGTAATAAAATCGAAGCACAGTTATGGGATATATATTTGTTACAAAACACTACAATAAAAACAAAAATTCATATTTTGTGAAGTTGTAATGAATCTTGTGGGCAGCAAAATTATTCAAGGTGGGCCGCGTGTTGGCCACCCCTGCTGTAGAGCCTCAATTGTTTATACAAAGAGCCGCATGTGGCTCGCGAGCCAAGGTTTGGCTACCTCTGGTTTAGGTAGTCACGAACTGGGATGTGCCCTATCTTGTTGGAAGATAGAATCCTTGAAGTCCCTGCACTGTTTCTTCTGGCACTTTTGATTGACCGGTGCTTTCATTTAACACGTTTACTACCACTAAGCGCTGGCGCGTCAGCATGGCGCTACCTCGCATGCTGGCGCCACTGTGGGACGACGATCGACTATAAGTTATGTGCTTTATTCAATTATTTTCAAATTTTTATTTTTATTATTCTATTAAAAGTCTATTTTACTTCTTAAATATTTTAATTTAACGAAGGCAAGAGTTATAACATTACAGTCATTCAAAATCCTAACGATGAGAAAAGCTCGAAAGAGCTAGGCACTCTGGTTATCCCCAAGACACTATGTGCTTTATTTTTGGTGCGGCTTCGGATGTTGAACGAAGAGGTTTTTGAGGCATGTTAATGAAGCCTTATTTTTATATTTTATGTGCTTGGTTTTTTTACATTTTGTGTTTAAATTTAAAAAAGTATTGCAGGGCCTTCACAGCCTATAAAAAGGAAAGTAAATAAAAAATTGACTGAAGCCGAAATATTAGAATTACTAGAAAAACACTAAACATGAAAATAAAAGGTTCGAAAGATAAGAAACTCATGCTGCCACCTGGAATACTCAATACAAACTTGGTGAGTTTGTGGTTATTTTCATATATTTACGTGTAATACTTTTGAAAACATGGCCTTTTCAAAACGAATGAATCATTTATGCTAGGTCTGTATATGCAGTAAATGTAGGTGGGATTTAAACCAAGCCATTACCTATGTGTAAGTCAAAACATTACCTAAAACTTTTAAGCAAATACTTTCTTGTTGACTAGTCATCATTGGCGTGATCAATTACAGTATATACATTGTTCTTTCCACTATTAATATTTAGTGCCCTTTCTATTTTATTTAAAAATATAATAAGAGTTTAGAAAAAAATACAAATTGAAAGACTTAGAGTTTTCATACCTTATCTCGTTCTTTAAATACATAATTTTATCTATTCAGGAAAATATAACTTTTTATCAGCAAGCTCTTTTTCTTAAAAAAAATTTACTTCAACCCTTTGTTACCTTTTCCTCAATCAGTATATGTCACAATCTATTCTTGTTTACTTTGCACAAGCTGTAGTATGAAGCATTATATTTAATCTAGAATCTTTTGCTCTTGAGCGGAAGTTTGGCAAGTAATTTCCGCTTAAAATTACCAAACTTTCATTGACAGAAAAATGGCGCAGAAAATTATTGCATAAAACTATTCTTCTGCTAAAATCTGGATATGAAACACCAGTAAATGAGCGCTTTTTTGTTTCATATCTATCAAAATATTGAAAGCAGTGTCCTTTAGAAAAATAATCATCAAGGTATTGTGTCTCATACAAAGCAGCTAGGTTGTTAACCCTCCTCTAGAATGATGCTGATTAAAAGTTGAGATAATTAGCGACGCGTGTGTGTGTTTTATAATTCAATACTTTTTATACTTTTTAATCGTATTTGTTTTCATTGCTTTTTCGCATGATTATCTTATTCTCTGTCAATTTCGTCACAGTAACCATATATTTAATTTTTAGAATGTTCTCATGTGTCTAACCTCAGGAGCATTGAGGTCATTTTATATGTGAATCTCGTGTGAAAGAGAACTGTAATATATACAAATAGGCATTACTATTTAACTCTTTAATGAGTCATTTATTTCTATTAAGAGAATATTAAAATGTTTTTGGAATTGAGATTGGTTTAAGAAAAGAGATTCACTTTCAGCTTATTAGTTTAAATTAATTTGATTCTTAACAACTTTTTTAGGTGGTAAGTATACTTACCTCCGTCAGCGTTGGGGGCTATTATAAAAGTAGGAAACTTGATGCTTTTTATTTCTTTTTTGTGTTTTATATTTGTAAAATATATTTTGTAAGTACAACAAACTGGAAAAAATAATTGTATATTATAGCTTTTTTATTCATAGATTTCAAATTACAATATTATATTTCCTATTAAATTTTGAAAAACACAAGGATACATATAACGGTACATAGCAAGCTGTGCACACATATTGTATTCTCTTTTGATGTGCCTTAGTAGAGCACAAACAACAGCGCCTGCATATATTCCCTAAAATTGGAATATTGTTATCAACTTTCTTCAATTTCATTTAATCTAGAGTCGTTTTTTTATAGTTCGGGAAATTTATGGGTCACCATTTTCTTTTATGACTTGAAAATCCTGAAATCAATTGTAATGCTTGCCACTAACGAAAAACTAGTTTGTCTTAAGAACCCATGTCTCTTCTACATAATTTCCTCAAAATGAAGGAATTGGCAATTGACATATCAATGACGAAGTAAAAAATTCGATGCCATCATTTCCGGGAGCGTCGTGCAATTGCATAACTTTCTCGAAGTTGATCAAAATAATCTACTCCTCCCATAATCTCATTACATGTGGCAACAGCAGTTGGACACGATACCTGATAAAATACACCAGGGGTGGCGAACCTTTATGGATCACGTGCCATTTTTTCAAAAGAAATGTTTAATGAGGTATAGACGTGCCATCAAATAATTTTGACTAGTGATTATTGAGAAAATAATAAAACTAAATACAACTCACAACTCTTTATTCACTACGAAAAAAATACATTTTGCCCTGCATAGTAGTAAATGTTTTAGTTATAGGCGTAATTCAAATTAAAGTAACATTAGTGTGACTTCTGATGTTGCAGATTAGATGACAAATAACTTATATAAGGATTATAAGATGATACTTTAAGCAGAATGCATTCTGAGTTAGTCATCGGCCAAACGGTTTCTATAAGCGAGTCTTTAGTGTTATTCACCTCTGAAAATAATGACTCACAGGCATAGGTAGAAGAAAATGTGGTTATAATAACATACGTCAGCTTCTTCAAACAGTTAAATGTATCTGAAATCGAATTCCATGTTTACAAATTTTCATTACTAGCACATTGTCACTATATGTCATATGTCAATTCCTACTTTATCCTTATTTCAATAAATTTTTGAATCCATATTAAATTACACTTGAAATCAATTAGTTGTATTGCAAATTCTTCAATTTACAACCAGTCGAATTGGAACAAGTTAAGTTTATCAAATAAAGTCACATCAGGGTATATAATAAACGTGAGAGTTTCCGATAATTATTTGAGCTGAGAACATCTCACTGAAAATTCCTTGATTGAAAAATGAATTACGGAAGTAAACTCTTCAATAATTTTTTCTTCGTCTGGTTTCTCATGTATATCTAAATCTTTGATATTTTTTTTCAAGTTTGGGAAGTACTTGTAGTTTCTTGCAATAATATCGTTTATGAAAGCATATAGTTTAGCTTCAAAAGAGCGAATGAGATCCCTAATGAGGGTTACTTCATAGTGAACCTTATTATTTTGAACTAAAATGCAAACCATTTTGATCGGTGGCGTACCCAAAATATTGTCACGTGCCATCAATGGCACGCGTGCTATTGTGGTTCGCCATCCCTGCAATACACTATACTTGGATATTGACCTCTCCCCTTAATCCTGTTATTATGTGAATGGGGGTATGGCAACGGGGTGTGTAAGGGCTGTTATATTTTTTTAGAAATTTTCTGAAGTTATTAATAAATGGTAGCATACAAATGAAATATGGTAAAACAGCTTACCATGGACATTTAAAAGTTAATGCAATTGGTGGTAAATATACTTACCATAGCCTTAGAAAGGGTTAAATACATAGTAAATAGATGAGAGAGGATTACTGTAGAATAAAAATAAGTGCTGGGAAGATTAGCAGAACGATAAAAGAGAGTTCTGAACTTTTTAATAGTTTTACAGTGAGATTGATTTGGAAAAAGTTCCTGAATAAGCCAACTTTAGAATAATAATGTATCCTTCAAATTAAGCTGTGTGGAGGGTGCATTTATAGATGAATAGCTTTACAGTTTATATATTTTTGTAAGATTTAATCATGGAAATTGCTCCATGCATGTATTTTTGTATGATATTTTGATAAAAAAGAATAAAACACATAAATAAAATCTTCTGTTATGTCAATGATTGCATCGGATACTATGTCGTCTGTGAATCCTAATCTGCAACAAGTTAACCAAGATTTTGTACATCAAGATCTTGCAAATAAGTTTGATAAGAACCATTTAATGAGTTATTAGAGTTCATTGCTTAGACTGAATTTTTCTTTCTGTTTTCATAATTTGTCAAAAAACTTCTGACTCCGATTTTCTTAAACAAAATTCTGCTTTTACTTATCTCTTTTCTGTCAGTGCCACGTAGTCGAAGGGTCATGATCGTGAACTCGTGGTCGAAAAGAATTCTGTCGTATAGTGAGCTGGAGCACTAGTGTCACTAAGGAACTACTTTGTCGAGAGATGGATACACGTTAAAACTGTTGAGACTCAAAGTCCTGATGTCGGTGTGATGTGGTTCCGTGGAGAGTGAGGTTGTAGCTCAGATGATATACTCATTAACATGACGAAAAGCTAGTTTAAGGCTGTCTTCGGTATAAGTACGAGAGCTTGAACTAAACGCGATGCACATTTTCAGACAGAAAAAAAAATACCTCAATTTCCATGGAAATTGGCAATATTATAATTCATACATCTGTTAACAATATAGTGTTTTCAAAAGTTTTAAAATATTCCATGAATACTTTCTTTTTCGTTTTAATATGTGAAGGCATAGCTCATTTAACATTACGGCATAGGAAAAAAACCGCAAAACACATTTTATACCAGAAAAAATGAATCTCACTCAGTTTAAAATAGGAAGTGTGACAAAAAATGCTACTCTCTAAAGGATAGTGAAGCCAGAATATCTTATTAAATTTTCATTTCTTTTATATCTGAAAAAATGTTCCAAATTAGGGTCCTATTCTTTAACACTAACCGAAGACAGCCTCTTAAACAAGTAATACGAAAAAAAATTAAGTCAGTTCCTACTTAGATCAACAAAGAAAATTTTTATTTTTTAGTTACTTTTTATTAAATAGTTACAACTAATATAAATATGTATATACATATAACAGAATCACAAAATTAAGTGATAAAATAGAAAGTAAATTTCCCATTTTCTTTTCTATATATGGTGTTGGACTATTTTTGTTTGTTTGTTACTCTTTTTTCATTAATTAAATTTAATTATTCTAGTATACTTCTTATATATAGTATATTCTAGTTCTTATATAGTATAGAGTAAAAAAGAAATCCCATTCTCAGAAATTAGGCCATCCCAGGTGGGATTGGAACCCACGACCTTTGGATTAGAAGGCCAACGCGGTATTCATTGCGCTACAGGGACAAAGCAAGTGTCCTTTTCTATACATGCTGTAGGACTATTATTATTGTTTGTTACTATTAATTCATTAATTAAGTTTAACTGGTGAATTAATAATTGGAAAAATTGTATTAACATCAAGTATCATCCACTACAAGTTTTAAAAAAATGTATTTGAAGTTGAATGGAGGATTAGAAAGTATTTTATTAACGATTGAAAATTTGAACAAGTTATATAAATAATTAAATATATATAAGTAGAGAGTGAACTAATAGTAGGAATTGAAAAATGAAGAAAATTTGATAACCTCTTCTAGTTTCAAAATTATGAGGTTCGCGACCAATAATCGTCGTGTTGCTTCAGAGTATGACGTAATTAATCTTCTTATTCGTCCTCTTTTTTATGTAACACATTAATTTTTAAATTTTTTTATATATTCTGTTCTATTCTCTTTAGTTATTAGTTAGTGTCACTTAGATTAGAATACATGTATAAAATTGTTTTAAGGACATTATGACAAAAAAAATTTATTTAAATACAATATTTTGGCAAAAAATTAACTTAGAATAATCTTTTTTCAAAATGTTCTCCTTTGGTGAAAAATGCTTCTATTATTTTAATTTTTTGCCTGTGTATAGCTGAGACCTCTTTACAGAGGCTCATCTAGAATTTTTGAAAAATCTTCAGAGTTACCACCAATTGAAATATTATCGGTGTTTTTTCCTTAAAATTGCTAATCTCTGTTGTCGTAAAATATGGATAAACCCACTTCTAAGTTATATATTTCAAAAACTCTAGTTGAACCTCTGTAGAGAGGTCTGAGCTATATACGGGCAAAACATTATAATAATAGAAGCATTTTTTCACAAAAAAAGAACATTTTGAATAAAGATTATTCTAAGTTAACTTTTTGCCAAAATATTGTATTTAAATAAATTTTTTTTTGTCATAATGTCCTTAAAACAATTTTATACATGTATTCTAATCTAAGTGACACTAAATATCATACAAATTATCCATTTACGCGCTTTTGCAAAATCACGGTTCCGAACGTAGTCGGATACCTTAATATAATAATATAACTTGTATCACTAGATAGGTCAGTTTTAGTAGGTGTTTTTTTGCGTTTTAAATGGCGCGAATGTGCTCCTTCAAGAGTGTGACTCAGGGGAATATTTATAAGGAAGACATCATTTTTTGTGCCAAGAAAGCCGAATATGGGCTTTAGTTTTACGAAATGAAATCACCCGTTAATGCTCAGCGTAAATTTTGATATTGTTATGAGAGAAAACCTCCTGATGCAAAATCAATAAAGCTATGGCATGAAATGTTTAAAGAAACAGCCAGCTTTAAGGATCTTAGAAGTGGCAAGCCTAGTGTGAGTGAAGCAACCATCGAACAAATTCGAAATCGTTTCAACGGAGTCTTACTTAATCAACTTGTAAAGCTAACTTTAAATATCACAAAACGTTTGGTAAGAATTCTTTATAAAATGCTTAGGTATTATATTTATAAAGCAAAAGAGTGAAAAACATGTTAGAGAAAACTTGGCTAGAGCTGGAATACCTCTTTTTTATATATATGTCAAGTCTGGAAAGTTTAACTTAAAATTAAGTGAATAAAATAAATAAAAATATAGCAAACTCTCTCTTTACTACCACGTAGGGATTGTAGTTAGTATAGGACTAATTAAAGGTTGGGTGAGCGCTCTGACGTAGACATCCCTCCTGGACATTACGTCAAGACACACCACACACATTCTCCCCCCCCCCCCCCGGGCAGCCATTATCCTCACTTCACAGCAAACAATAGGAAGACTATCTCTTCGCTGAACTCCATTCTCCAGAAAACATCCTAAAGCCAAGTTCCAAGCCTTGAAGCCCCGCCCACTAGCCCGCCGACGCTCGTCCAATAGCCATGAAGCTCAACCAAGCATGAAAATTTCACTTTTGTTATTTTCCTCAAATAGACTTTTCACCAGATACGGGATTAAGGGTTTCTAGAAACCTAGATGTCTGCAGAACTTTCTGTAGGTTCCATAGATGACGTAGAGAGAGCATAATCGAGAAGAGAGACGAGTTACTCCTCGCTGTTATGTTGACTTTTGTTCCATTCGATTGGGGGCCAAATGGCAGCCATGTTGGAGTAGATCACCAGCAGACTTGGGGACTGACATATATATAATATACACTACTAGCCACTATAAATGCAACACCAAGAAAGACAAAAGATAGCGCAACAAAATTTATTTTGTAGATAACATGTTGACCAAGTATCAAATGATTAAATTTATAGACTTCTGTGAAGTGGGGGTCCTGCCAGAATCAGTAGCCAGAGTAGTCGCCATTGTTGGAGATCACCGCTGCCACACGCCTCGGCAATGATTCAAAGAGACTTTGGGTGTGTTCTTGGGGAACACCAAACAAAGCGGCTTCCACACGTTACCAAAGTTGATCTGGTGTGGAAGCTGGGGGTATAATCTGGGTCAATCGTTGAGCAACCATGGACCACATGTGTTCTATCGGCGAAATATCCGGCCAGGAAAGCAATTCAATCTGGTGATTGACGAAGAACCTTTTGGACAATGCATGCCATTGTGGTCGCGCATTATTCTGTTGAAATATGGCTGTGGCCAAGCCCTGAAGGTAAGGAAGGACAACTAGCTCCAACACCTCGGAGATGTAGTGCTGGCTGTTTAAAGTACCGGCAATGCGTACTAGAGGAGTGTGTGTGAGAGAGTGATATCCAAAACAGTCCCATACCATAATACCCGGTACAGGACCAGTGTGCCAGACTCGAATCCGACCATTGTGGTGTTGCAGACAGATACGTGACTCGTAGTAAAGACAACTTCATTCCATTCTGCATCCCGCATCCTTCTTTCATTTCACTATTGGTGGCAGAGACGTCTGTGGTTCTGCGTCAAGGGTAGACCAAGCAATGGACGTCTTGCGGACAGACCACTCTGCTGTAAACGGCGTCGAATGGTACGCGCAGACACTGAATGATGCGTTATAGACTCAATGTGTTGTGCTATGGTTCGTGATGTGACTGAGCGATCCGTCACTGCCATGAGCACAATTTGCCTGTCCTCACGTGAAGTGGAGCACTGAGGTGAATGC
>BMAV01021209.1:193901-212190 GCA_019973955.1 Trichonephila inaurata madagascariensis | reverse complement strand
AAACAGCGATCAGCTGTTTTCTACGAGACATAACTGATCGTTTTTTGAAAAACCACAAGAAAAACACAATTGTCGAACTTGAAATCGTCGAAATCTCCAAGCCTTAAATAGCGCTTTGAGGTGGTGCCACAGGTGCGCGTGATGTGTGTCAACGCTGAAATTCTAATCATTTGCATATCTCACCTCCGCTAATGCATGCTTTCTTCAGGGTGTTGCATTTACGGTGGCCAGCAGTGTATATAGACATTTTCCAATTTACCAAGGGGGCACATTTTGAAATTAACTGAGGTAAATTGTCTTGCAAAAAATTCATAACAGTACTTACATTATATCCAAACAAATATATATCTCATTATAATAGTTTGAGCACAATACATATTTATTAACAGGGCAATACTTGGTTCACCCTATATTTTAAATAAATTATATATATATATATATATGTATATAATTCATCAAGATTTATTGTTCTCGTTTTGGTAGAATAATTCGGCCCCATAGTACTTTCTTTCCCTGATCTCTTTTTATGATAAGAATTTCGCAAGTGTCACTACTTCTGGAAGACTTTCGATTACGCAGTATTTCTTTCCTTACTATATTTTATCTGAAAATGTTAGCATGATATCGACTCTATTCTGCTACGCTGTTATCTCTTATGATACAAATAAAAATGCCCTGGTGAGTTCTCATAGCCGTGACAAAACACTGACTTCTTTCAGAACAACCAATTTGCATATCCTTTTCAAAAGACGTGCCTGGTTACTGTTTTTTATCTGTGACTTCCTAAGTTAGATTTATTTTGTACTGTCAAAAATGTTTCCATTTTGAAAAAAAATGCTCTACCTAGCATTACTCTTCATTTATATTTCTACAAATGCTAAAACTTGGGCACACTTGTATGTATGAGGATAAACGACGAAAAATCGAATGCTTTCCTCTCATTTTTTGGCCATAATTTCTTACAAAAAATGAAATCTATGGTAATATTTTCCATAAAAGTACATCCCCAGTGTTTCACCATCATACTTTAGCAATATGAAAACGATAATAGATTCCTTAGAGTTCTTAAATGGTACTGAACTCCTCTCAGAAAGTAGTTTTAAGTGTATACTTTTTAGCAACAATTCAACATCTAATATTTTTGTTGCATAAATTGATAAAGAACCCATGTTTTTAAGAATGACCATTAGATCACGGCTACTTATTTCAACTCTTATACTCAAAGGGGAAATTAAATACTGTGCATTTTTTTCCCCTTTCAACATTTTTACTTTATTGAGAATTTTAATTAAATATGCAGGATTAAAACGAGTACATGCTTTGATTTTCGAGCAAATAATTATAAATATTTTTATCTAGTTTAAAACTTGTTATTTGGCAACAAATCTTCACAACATATAACAATGCAAATTAGATTATTACTTTTATCTTTTTATTTTTAGGCGTGAGTAAAGTTTTACTTTGATTTAAATGTTGGCAAAAAATATCGAGGTAATGTGCGTGTGTAAATATATGTATATTCAAATTGTTTGATTATATATATATATAACTTATATACATATATGTATATTGTATGTAATTAACCAAACACACACAGTTTAAATTTGCTTCATTATTTGAATTTTTCATGTTCATTGTTTTTGTATTTAATGGCAATTTACAAGAAATTATCGTCACAACTCTTACACCGCATTAAAAATTTAATGGAACTTTTCTTTAGTTTTAAAATAATGCGTACCTAAACTTCCCAATTAATTTTACGACATTTTTTAAATTCTTTTGTCTCTAAATTTATTTTTAGTTTCAGAAAGGTTGTGCTATAAGAACTTTAAGTATGTATTAATGATTTTTTTCATGTACTTATTTATATCAAAATACAATACATTGAATTTAACACTTTAAACTTGGAAGAACAATGTTCAGAATTTTTTGAAAAGTTACTCTGGATTAATTATGGTTACACGAAAAGCATAGGGTTTCCTCTAATTACATAAAAAAATCTTGTTATATACATATTAAATATTTATTATATCGTAACCATTTTATAATAAATGTATTAAATCAGTAACTATAATAATATAAAAACATATTTATATTTAGATAAGAATTCTCTTAACTACTTATACTATATATTAAAGTGATTGTAAAATTATCTTTTACGCTGCTAAAATTAGAGGCCTTGCTTAAAGAAAAATGTTTTTTCAATAAAATGATATTTAATTCCCATATTTTTTAGGTTTGAAAAGAATTTAGATCATCCGTGTGTGTCTTCTTACAAGTATTTCTTTATTTATAACACTAATGTTTAAAACTAAGAGAATTTGCATATTTCGTCGAATTTCCTAAACAGATTTGAACGAAATACAAAAATGCTGCTTCAAAACAAAGGTGCATATCTTGTGTGTAGAATACATAAGCGTATACGTGTGTGTGGGTAGAACTAAACGAGTAGCAGGATGTGTAAGAGAGCATGCTCAAATCCGTATTCCGCTCACTAGCATACTTCGCCGAATCTCTTTGCATTTTTTTTTTTGCAACAATTGGTTATACTAAAATTTAAACATTAAAAATGAGTAACCTCCAATGTTTAGATCATGGAATGTAGAAGCAGGCGAGTCTCAAATTCAGATTTGTAGAGAATTCAATTTAACGCCCAGTGTCGTGTTTAACTTATGGAAACAGTTTTAGGATTCTGGATGAGTTGAGAGAAAGCCTAGGCAATGTCGTCCAAGAGCCACGATGACCAGAAAACATCATCATTTGTCCATTATAGCTAGGCATAACATGGATGCTACAGCTTCTCAGCTCTCTCTTGCGTTGTATGCGGCCACAGGAACACAAGTTTCAAGGGTGACTGTTTCAAAAGACAGAGCTGCTTGTTATATAGAAGATCTACTATTTGCGTCCCTCTTATTTCTTCGAACAGGAAAGTAGGTTTAATATGGTCCAGAGATTATAAAGATTGGAGCATGGATCAATGGGTGACCGTTCTCTTCAATGATGATTTCAGGTTTAGTTTAATCAGTGATTCTCAAGGTACGTTCCTATGGAGAGAACCACGGACTTTCTACCTGCTCTCCAATATCCAAGAAATCGACCATTATGGCAGGGGAGGCTTGATGGTCTGGACAGGCATCAAGTTGGATGAACGCGCACACGTCCATGTCTTTGAACGATGCACGGTGACTGCTGTGAGGTCTTGGAGCCCTATGTTCATCTTTTGACGGGTGCAGTTGGCCCTGAATTTATTTTACTGGAGGACAGCGTGAGGCCACATAGAGCTCATCTGGTTGATGAATTCCTGGAAAATGGGGATATTCACAGGATGGATTGGCCAGTCAGATCTCCAGACCTCATCCCTATAGAGTATGCCTGAAGGGAGGGTCTATGAAGGGCAATCGCAACTCGCAATTCTCCACTGAGAACCATCCAAGACCTGAAAACAAAATCTCTGAACGAGTGAGATTAATTGCCTCAGGAAATAAATATCATTGTTTCTAGTATAAAATAACAGTGCGAGGCCTGTATATCTGTAAAAGGAGACCTCAACCCCCCTTAACCAATGTTTTTTTTCTAATCAACAATTTTTGTTTCATACCTTTCGATTCCAACGAAAGTTACGCATGATCATGCGTGTGTTTTATAACATTAAATGGTTATTTTTTTTTGATTTTATTAACCCTATGTACTTTTAATACTATATCTGTCCAGTTATTCTAAAAATAATCAACCGAATCTGAAAATTCTCTTATTATTGAATACCAGTATACAAATAATTACATGCAGATTCAAGAAAATTACTCTACGAAAACCATCTAGGACTTATTTATATAGAACAGGGGTGGGCAGAATTTTCCAAGGTACGGGCTACTTCTAATTTTTTCAAGGTGTTGTGACCCACCCAATGTCAGTGGCGCACACAGGGAGATGGAGGAGGGCACACGGGTCCAGACCCTCCATCACAGCCATTGATTTTTTCCCTGATTGATTATAATTACATGTATATAGTACGTAATACTTAAGTATTTGTTTTTAATAATTGTTTTATTAATTAATGCTGATTATTTATTCCGTAATTTATTTTTAATGTGTTTTTTTGTTCTCGACAATTTTTACAAAGTCAAAAAAAATGTTTGAGGTAGGATATAAGAATGATGCTCTCGACCCTCTCTTTCTTGAAAAATTCTTGTTTGCTCCAATGTCCAGTGTCATAGGTGTGATGTGGTAGGAAAAGGTCTATAATATTTTAATAAAAAGTATGGAATATGTACTTATACAGAACTAAAATAAAAAAAACCTAATACTTTTAAAACTGTGTTTGAAGTAAAACGCAAGAGAGAGAGAGAGAGAGAGAGAGATAAAAATAATAACAGCCACAAATATAATGACATCAGATAATGCATTCATTATTAAACAATTCAAAATAGATAAAAAAAATAAAACATTTTTATCTACAGTTAGTTTTTGTTCTTATAGTCAGTAGAAGACTTATAGTCTGCATACTTCAGCCAATATTGAATATTTCCGCCTATAATTACTAACCGCTAAAATCTTCAGGCGGTCACCCAAAAATGTTATGGTGGTCCACCGGTCGATCGCAATCGACGTGATTCCCACCCCAGATATAGAAGATTTATTTTAAGTAGTATTTTGCCTCAATATAAAAACGTTAAAAGCCCCTTTCTGTATTGATGAAGGCTATATCAATATATTAAATACTGTGAATAGAATATAAATTTTAGTTTACTTTTACAACCCAGGATGAATATTTCTTTTCATATATATTGAGTATTAAAGACAAATATATGAAAGTACACAATACACGTGAGCTATTTCAATTAGCCAATACTCCCAAAATTTTGAAAATATAAAATGTGAAAAATTTAATGTTGTAAAGCAATTCATACATACATATAAGGTGTGATTAGGAAAAAAGTCCTTAGTGTTTGCGTCCGACACGTTTTTTCAATCATTTAAAATTTACCACATTTTAAAACTTACAAACAAAAAAAATTCTGAAATGAATCAAAAAATTATTAATTCTTACTTTTGCAAAGAGTTTATTTGTATCAGCTTCGCGCGTGTACTCTACAACATGTTCACAAATTATATATAAATACCATAACTAATGTACTATAGTCTCTTTTATAGGAATAAATTATATTCCAAATTTATAAAATAACAATTTTAAAGACAGAATTGCAATGCTTGTAGAACATTATTCTCTGAAATATTTAGTACATTTTAGATAAACAGTTATTATGGAACAAAAAGTATTCAGTTCGTCTTTTTTTGTTTCAAAATAATTTTACAGTAGAATTATTTGCGAAATAAACCGATTTCATAAGTTTATTTATTTAATTTTAGTCTAGACATTCACTTTATTATAATCAATGCAATATTTATCTCTCTATATTGGCCATTTCTATATAATTGTAAGTTGTTTATTAAAGTTGTGACAGATGCTATATTTTTTTATGACTAATTTA
Organism: Trichonephila inaurata madagascariensis; assembly: GCA_019973955.1. Taxonomy (NCBI): domain Eukaryota; kingdom Metazoa; phylum Arthropoda; class Arachnida; order Araneae; family Nephilidae; genus Trichonephila; species Trichonephila inaurata. The sequence continues at coordinate 206,701 of BMAV01021209.1, read as the reverse complement.
ACCTCTGTAATGCTGACAAGATGAAACTATTGTATTGTGAAATTGGTATAAAGTTCCAATTTGGTTGCCTATCATATATTTTGTTGTTATAAGTCTTTCTCAAGTTATAATTACGACACATTGCACTATTAAAATAAATTTTATGTGTTGTGATTGAATTTATTTTTCCAAACTGTATCAAATTTACAAAATGGGGGTATCTACAAGTTACCCTTAAAGTTGTTTCTATTGCAATCACCCAAAGCTATCTTGTTTATTTCATGTTTATAATTTTACCCAAATATGCATTACCTACCTTTAATTAAAGCTCTCTTCAATGTAAGAGATTAAAATCCTTTGCTTTTTTTTCAGTAAACCACATTCGTTGAAACATTTTTTAATGTGAAAAAGGATACCACAGTTCAATGTTAACTTATCAAAATGTTTTGAGAAAACAAAAACAGAAAAGTATAAACTAAAAAAAGGTTTTGAAAAAAAATCATAATTACACTAAAATGTCGTAGATTTTAATTAGCTTTAATTAGGTAAAGGGGGATAGAGTAACACATAGTAGAAAAAATCCTGTTCCCTCTTTCTCTGGAAATTGCGGAATTTGATACTTTATAGTTTTAAATATAATAGTATAATAAATTTTATTTTACCTTTAAAATAGCTCTCATTTATATATTCCTTACTTTATTCTTAGTAATTTTTAAACATGGCTTAGGTTTCTTCACTTTGAAATATTTGGAATACAACTTTCAATACAAATTTAAAATTATTAATTTAATTATTTTTTAAAAATTTTTTTTCAGTGTCTTTTTTTTGAGCACTAATGTTTATTTCTTACGCAAAGTTTTTATATTTTATAGAAAAGAAGTATTAATTAAAGTCTTCTAGCACCACAGAAGTTCTGACAATCTAAGACAAATTTATTAAAAATGTTAATCATCTTCAACACGGGTCCGAGTCCTAGTTCCGCTGAAGACCCACCGTGTAGAGGAAGCCGATGCATGCTAAATCTGTTGCGGCTCAATGTCCTCCCGTAGGTGTGGTAGTTAGAAAAGGGAGATATCCGCTCTGGTGTCGTCCTCCTTACTTGACCGAATTTCAGAATCACGAGGTCCATCTTCATCAGTCCTCGTGTTGTTTTACAAGGTGTGACACACAAAAAAAACTAGACTAGGTGTGCAGCTTGAAAAAAGAGTAGAGTTGGCAACAAGTGTTTTGGTGATGTCATCCCACACACCTCCTCTATCCACGTATCCAATTTTGCCTTTTCCGATCATGCCAGTTGGGTGTCATTGAGTGAACATGTGCAACTGCATTCTGCCGGACAAATGCCTAATCAACATCAGGCTTCGTGTAAAACTTAAGAAATCAGCCAAGAAAGCATTTCAGATATTAACGGAGGCTTATGGAGATAAAACTTTGTCTCGAGCGTGTGTGGTTGAATTGTATAAGCGGTTTTTAGGGGAAGGTACAGTGTGGAAGATGATGCACGTGCTGGGAGCCCAAGGTCAGCGATTACAGACCAAAAAACATTGCCAAAATTCATGATATGAAAGGGTTCTCACTCATATCAGTGGTCAGACTGTTAATCAACACTACTACATTGAAGTACTAAAAATACTTTGTGAAAAAATAGGAAAAAAGACCAGAATTGGGGAGTGATGGATGGCTGTTGCATCAAAATAATACACCCGCACACACGGCCCCTATCTGTCAAGCAATTTCTGACCAGCAAAAACATTACTGTGATGGGGCATCCTCCTTATTCTCCTGATTCCACCTCATGTGACTTTCTTTTACTTTCTACAGTTATATCTTTTTTAAAGGGAACCTATTTTACCTCAGTTGAAGAGGTATAGGCAAAGACGGCGAATCTCTTGAATTGACTTCCAAAAACCTCGTTCCAGAACTGTTACCAGCAATGGTAGCACCGAATGCAGAAGTGTGGGAATGCTGAAGGGAACTACTTTGAAGTTGTTAATGTCACGGAGAACTGATTCTGTAAGTACAATGATTTATTGGACCAGACCCGTTTTTTTGTGTGTGTCACACCTCGTGTAGCGCCTCACATTCATAAAACTCTATCTCACTCACTCGTATTCATCATCTCACTTTTGAGGAAAACGCGATCAAGTTTTCAATCATTTTACCTTTATTTGTTACCTCTGTAATGATTTGACTTTAATATCTCTCATTTTTCTTGATGTTTCATTTTCTATGACCAGCAGCGTGTATGTATTATATCACACCTCTAGTTGAAAACCCCAGTAAATCAAAAAGTACGCAATTTGAGTTAAGGACGTTTTCAAAATCTTTAGCGGAATACCAACACAAAGATAAAACCTGCGTAACGATACCTCCAACCGTCGGCGAGAAATGGCGCGAAAAGTTGTTTTAGTTGGGTTCACAAAAAATGCTTAACGCTGGTATAAAACTAGAGTAACTCGAAAATTGCATTTTTTTCCGGTTTTAAATAGACAATATCTAGAAATGATTAAGTTAAATCAGCTTTATAAAATGTTAGCTTCATGCGTGTAATGTTAGAATTGGGATATCTTTCATAGGTTTTCTAAAATCAGTTTTTCGTCATTTCTCAAAAAGGAGATATTTTGACTTACTTGGGTTTTTATCTAGAGGTGCGATATGTTAGCGCAATTTTCTGTTTTCTTTTTCTTCTACATGTAGCTGATACTTTGTTACAATAAACTATCAGCGAGGTCTGTCCTCTAACGCGGTTTTTTTTTTCATCCAGCCAAATTGACTCTTCGAAAGAGAACGACCTTCTATACACTAAAAATTGTTGTTTCAAATTAAAAAGGTTCTTTTATAGAACTCGCTTCACAATTTCTATGAGAGAAAGGTAAATTCCATTTACTCGAAAATACTTCAGTAAATCTATATCATTTATAAATTATTCAGATGTAAAAAACAGGTATTTTCATTTGAATTAAATGCATTGAATGTTTCTTCATATTATTTGACACTTAAGTCCGTGTTTTGTGCATGAGCCTTAGAGTTTGTGTTGTAAAAGATTATAAATTTAAAAATGTTTTTAAAATGTTTTATGGAAGATATTCAAGCGAATCCGGTTCAATTTTTAGAACAATATTTCGATTTAAGGAGAGAGAGATTTATGTTAAATAATTCGTATTGCATTCATGTAATACACAAGTGTGGCAAGAATTTATTCACGAAAATACCGATTTTCTCAAAAGGTATGTTGAGTGAGGGAGAGTGAGAGTTATATTTATATTAACGTCGCACTATAAAGCAACACAAAGGCCATTGGTGACGTCCATAGTAATTTTGAGCCTCGGTCAAGTGACGAGGATGACACCTGAGCTGGCATCCCCCTCTCAAAACTACCCCACCCCATCAACGGGCAGACACATTTAGCCTAGACATATTTAACTTGAAACGGCCCTCTCTACATGAAGAGTCTTCAGTAGCCCTAGGAACTGAACCTGCGACACTCTTGCCACGAATTTGTGACCCAAAAGGTATGTTGAAGAATAGTTTGAATATATATACTACTGTGACGATTAAATAACCGAACTAAGCTCAAAAATAAGCTTTATTGAAATAATGTACCTCTTAATTTCCTTCAATATACTCCCCTTTCATACTAAAACATAGCTGCAAACGAGTTTTCCACTGTTCAAAGCAGTGCTGCGGCTCATTCAGTGCTACCATCTTCACTAAGTGTGCCGTTTTTGCTTTCCCCTCTCTTACAGACTGAAAATGTAATCCTATCAATGCATTTTTCACTTTAAGAAACAGCTAGAAGTCATATGGTGTGAGATCTGGTTGGTACGGTGGATACTCGAGCACAGTAATGCACTTGTCCACCAAGAACTGTTTTACAGAAAGCGTAATACGCACCAAGGAGTTACCTTGATGCAAAATCCTCATGATGTTGCTCTCTACAGATTTTACCTTTTCTTCCTCAATCTTTCTCAAAACTTTCTCAGGACCTCAGTGTAGTAGTGCTGTTTTACCGTTTGTCCTCGAGGTACTCATTCATTTATGATGCTGCCATTAAGATCGAACAAAAACGATAAGCATCACCTATTTTTGATGAAACAGATCGACAAGAACGATAAGCATCACCTGTTCTTGATGGAACAGATCGACAAGAACGTTTATTATCTGCAGCAACCTCCCGATCTTCCGAAAATCATTTGTGCCATTCAAAAATTTAACCATGTGACGTGCAATTATCTCCAAACAGTCCTTTAACAATTTAAAACATTTAGTTGGATTTTTTTTAAAATTTCAAGAGGAATTTCGAATTTATGTGCTGATCGATTTCTACGTTTATCATGATCTCGGCACTTCGACGCAATAACGTCTTTCTCAAACAAGTATAAAAAACAAACGGGACTAGATAGAGGGATAGAATAACGAGCCACCAGCACCGAAAAAAAATTAAGGTCAGCTATATTACTTTCCCCCTCCATCATAACTAACAGCTAGGACATGTATAGTCGGGGAATTTAAATGTCACACATTGTATGTATCTTTGTAAGCTTTTGTAAATACCGCAAAATAAGTTTTTCCGAAACTTAAACAAGTAATATAAAACATTCTTTTTAAAGTCAATTCCTACTTAGATCAACAACGAAAATTTTTATTTTAGTTACTTTTTATTAAATAATATTACTTTTTATTAAATAATTACAATTAATATAAATATGTATATACATATGGCAGAATCACAATATTAAGTGGCAAAATAAAAAGCAATTTTCCTTTCTACATATGGTGTTGGAATATCGTTTCTGTTTGTTACTATTTATTCATTCATAAATCGCATTATCAGGAATTAGGCTATCCCAGGTAGGATTCGAACCCACGACCGTTGGATTAGAAGTCCAACGTGCTATCCATTGCGCTACAGGGACACAACGAGCGACTTTCCCTTTTATATATGGTGTTGGATTATTATTTTCGTTAATTTATTCATGAATTAAGTTTAATTAATGAATTAATATTTTATAAAACTGTATTAACATCAAGTGTCATCCACTACAAGTTTAAAAATGTATTTGAACTTGAATGAAGGAATGAAAATTATTTTATTAACGATTGAAAAATTTGAACAAGATATGTATATAGGGAGATTGTGAACTAATAGCAGGAATTGAAAAAAATGTTTATTTATCTAAGGAAGTAAAAGTAAAAAATTGTAAACATTAAGAATGTATTTTTCACATGCTTCGAATTGTACAATTAAATAACATTGTGGGAAAATATCTAGAAAACAACAACACATTGATTTTATATCCACCATTAAAAGCTTCAGAAGTCTACTGAAATTTAATGCTTATTTTTTAAATTTTTTTCGCAGGGTTGTTAACTTGTCTTCTCCTAGTAGGTATTTTTCTTCCCTCGAGAGGAGTGATAAGAAAGGACTATTTCGTTTATCGGACCAGACATTTGATAGCTTGGATTAAAGAGAAGCTGATCCAAGAAGAAAGTTTGGACACCTTTTCGATACTTATATACCCGGTAGACATGATAGAAAATCTACTTCAGACCACATAAAAGGTTCCTAGAATCTGAGATCCTACTGCTGATGTGTGTGTATCACCAGTTTCCTATAACTTGATAGAAATATCCAGACAAGATTTTCACTCTTCATTGACCACGTAAGATATCTTGCATTTGTCGCTGATGAACTTGAGGAAAAATAACGATCTAATTTATGTTCCAGTGAGGTAGCTGTCGGTGTTTCCGTCCAATAGTGTTCCAGTTTGTGAAAGAACATATTATTCGATTTGATCCTGTGTTAAATATTGTATTTATTTGTAACAACAGAATCTTTGTTTATTTTTGAAAATTTATTACCTATGCTCGGGATTTAGCTAAGATTATTAAAACAGACTTAAACTTTTCATGTTTGGTGCAAATTTTCTTAAAAATAAATTTATTTATTTCATACCTTCTTTGAAAAACAATTTATTTTTTGGAACTCATTTCCTAATATGTTCATAATTGTACTGAATTAATTTATTATATAATTCTATGCAATCTATATTATACAATTCTATATAATTCTTGTTTAAGGAGGAGGAGGAAAATAGAACCATGTTCGAAAAATCAGCTTTTCAAAAACATTTTTAAAAACTTTTTTATACTGTTAAGAACAATTTAAAGCAAACCACGTCAAAATCCTACTATTATTAGCTCTAAGCAATAAAAAACGTAAATGTCGATAGATATTTGTTTTTTAAAAATAACTGTTTGAATTTGGTTGATTGATTTTACTTGTTTTATTAACATCACAATTTAACCCTTTATCTATCTCATTATGATTTACTGCAATTTTTTTCATGCAGTATTTTTTTTTGAATCACTAAATTGAAAACTAAGAGATATATATAAATAAAGTACTCAACTCTTTGGGAAATTTAAATCCATTAGAGCTAATTAATTAAATTAGTACTTTAAAAAGTACAGTTAGTTCACATAGGTCTAAAATATTCTCACAATACGAAAAGACCGAATGACTTAACGCAGTTTTAGCTCTTAAAAATGTTAAATAACCAGAGAACACTAATATTTTGGAGCACAAAATATTTATTTTGAAACATTATTAAATCTTCAAAGTTTATTTACTATTTTTACACATAAAAACTTTTTTTACATATAAACTTATTTTGATGATATTCAAATAAACAGTTTTTCATTTCATTAAAACACAAATATTCATTACACGTTGTGCCTTTTGAGTGAGGTTTCAATTGAATGTTTTTTAAAGCACTACATCTTGGAGTAGGAAATGTATTTTCTTAACATGAACTACTGCACCTTGAGTCTTCTTCAATCTCTTGATCTCCCTCTTAAAAATTTAACGAAAATTTCAGTAGATAATTTGCTGGGACGTCTTTATCTCAAGAATCATTGATTAGAGGCATCACTGTTTTCAGATGATGAATTTTGTAATAAATTCAAAGCCTCTTGAAGACTGAGCTTCTTTTTTCAAAGCAATCTAAGAAAAGGAAAATAATAATAATATAATAACACTTTGAAAACCTTCTACTATTGTTAAATCTTAATTACAAATAAAAAAATTAAAATGTTGATAATTTTTGAATAAATTATAGATATTTAATTTAATTGTGTGGTAAAAAACCCTCAGATTCAAAGCTCAACATTTTTTGAAAGCGTTAAAATAAAAGAATAAAAAAGTAAAATAAATAAGTTAAGCAAAAGGAAATGCTAAAAAAGGCATAACTCTAATGCACTATAGCGCTGACGCTACGACACAACGTGGCCGTGGTAGCCGAGAGGTCTAGGTATCGGATCGTGGCTAGCTTTGTGACAAGCTCGAGCCCAATACCACTAAAGACCCGCCGTGTAGGGGAGCGATGCACGTTAAATCTGTCGAGAGCTCAAACGTCCTCCCGTTGGTGTGGTAGTTAGGAAAGGGGGTGCCAGCTCAGGTGTCATCCACGTCACTTGACCATGGCTCACAATTACTTGGTCCGTCGCCAAAAGCCCTCGTGTAGCTGAACAGTGCGACATATTCACTCACTCACTCTACGACATAACAAAAAACACCAATAAGCTACACGGACGAAAAAAAAAGCAGTTCTTGCTCCAACACCCATTGTGCTGTCGGTACTTATAAGTACCACAAAGTTATTCAACTGTAAAACTAATTATATACACTGCTCACTTAAAATTAATTATCAAATCGTTTTCTAAGGTCCTCATTAACATACAAAAAAAAAAAAAAAATAAGACACCTCTTTTCACATTAGCTACTTTTTCGGAACAAAAATGACAATCTTCACAATCCGATCAAAATGTCAGCTGAAAATACACCAACTTCTGCTATAAAACTATCCGCCTTCCCCGCTAAAATACTCATCAGAGAGCCCGCTTCCATATAACTTGGAAGAGAGGATTTAAAAGAATATTCCTGCTAAGTATTGTCAGACTATTCGTAAAAAAATGGTTATTCTATGTAATTTTAAAGTGAGTGGCAGAGTTATAAGTACCGTCGGTATAGAGATAAAGGGTTAAAACAACACGAAAGAGCTATTGATGGAAAGATTAGTAATTTTAAACCATAATCAATTGATGAAGACGATACCTGAATGGCACACCTTTCTCTATACTGTGTTCGGATTTGTAAAATATACTATTACATTTTTTATATTTGATATATTATTATATATATATCATTACTAGCTGGTGTACCCGTTCTTCGCCCGGGTAAATTGAAAAACTAAACAATACAGATTAAAGGATAAAGGAGTTTGTAATGAGTTAATTTTACGTGAACTGCAAATTAAACAACAACAACAGAAAAGGCTTTTTGCATATCTCAGCTGAACAAAAAACAAACAAACAAATTTGTTAAATTTTAAGCCTGTAGATCTAATAGCTGATAAAAGGGATTTTTATTATTTATAACTCCCCGTAACTCTCTTGTCAGTCGATTTTTCAAAACACCTTCCTAAACTGATCTGTGTTCAACAAAAGTAACACATTGTTACAAATTTTGTGTAATGAACGCTTAAAATAGTGTAAATAATTTATATATCTGGAAGTGTAATACATTAATATTACTTTCTGTTGTATTTATTTTATGTTAAAATCTTGCCACACCACCTCTCCCTTCTTAATCTATAGTTTTATTATGAAATAAAAAAAGTGATTAGACTTATCAAAGGAATAAATTAAAAGCGAGTGCGCACTGAGGCAGGGCGTAGACAAAACAAAAAGGAAAATTTTGTTTCACACAAAAAAGATAGATATATGCTGTCGTGGGCTTTTTTGCAGATGGCAGAGTTTCTTCCAACTATCTTGACAATTATCGTTATAGTTTGGAAGCTTCCCACAATATCTTTGTAAATTATAGCCTATGTGTTATTCTGATGTATAAGCTATATTATTGTAAAGTTCCATTAAAATCCATTCAGTTGTTTTTCCGTGAAAGAGTAACTAACATCCATACAAACTTTCGCGTTTATAATATTAGTAAGAATTGTTCACAACAAACAACGAAGCAATGCTGTACATCTGTTCAAGTGGTGCTGCTTCCCAATGTACTTATTAGAAAACAAACTTAAAAAAAAATCCAACAAACAAAAACGTATTCTGCCTATCACTGTTAGGAATGCAATTAAATCTAGAGTTTCAGCGTTATCTTCACTCAAACTATTAAAAAAATGTTCGGGTGGAAATCCTCGGAACTGAACAGAATCTTTCAATTTTATAATTAGGAAGGATTTACCAAAAATATCAGGATTTTTCAAAACAACAGTTGATGTTGTTTTAAATGAGTCAGAGAGAGAGAGAGAGAGAGAGAGAGAGTAGTAAGGTTTAATGATCGAAGTTAATCTCCTAGATAGTATAAAACGTTTAAATTTTAAATTTGAGTATGTGTTTCTATCATATATGCTTTTCAAAATAATGTGGGAATAAAGGGAACGGAAATTAAGTCTAGCTCTTCAACAAAAGAAGCTCGTAAAGCTCTAAGAATGGGAAAAGAAATAATGCATAGGCATTTTTTATGGAAATATAAAACCCAAAATATGAAACGGATATATCTTAAGGGTAAAAAAAGTGTATTTTAATGCAAAAAATTAAAACTTATCTTAAAACTCGATTTTCTCACATTTTCTAATTTTCACACTTTCCCACGAGATTAAAAATAAGATCTCGGTTGCAGAGCTAAAATATATTATAAAGATAGTGTATAAAATAGATTTTTTATTCCCTTCACTTCAGTTTTGAGAATAGGATCAAGAGATTTTATTTTGTAGTATAATAAATAGAAAAATATTAATAATTTTAATTTTTCGAAACTTTTAATATTAAAAATACTTTAGAGATAAATTTAAAATTGGAGACCTAAAGAATACACATTAATTCTTTAGCTTCAATTTCATTATTAAAATGTAGCATCTACTAAAAAAATCTACTATTTCAAAAGTTATCTTGTAAGAAGTATAGAAAGTAAGCTAATTTGTTTTTGTTATTTTTGTATTACATTTAATCCTTTTTAAAAAAATACAGCAACGTTATGGAAAAAAATGCTTCAATGCTTTAAACTTTGCGCCTTTTACTGCACAAATTGTGAAAAAAATCATATAAAAAAAGGCAAAATTTACTGATTAGTGTGAGGAATATAAAAGAAATAGTATGTCAAACTATGCAATTTTAAGAATTCTCAAGGTACTATGTCCTCTTTAATAACTCGAGAGTTTTACTGTTTGCAAACAATTTTATAAGAACTTAATTTATAAAAGTTTGTGTACATAGATTCTGCTTCAGTAACATGCAATAAGCCAAATTTGTACTAGCTGGTAATTTCTTTTTTTTACTTTTTGGTTCTGTTTTTAAATTAGTTTTTCATTTACCAAATATTTTCCTAGGGTAATTAAATTTCACTTTTCTTACGCCTACGTGCACGCCCACGTATTGATTAAATTTTCAACTGTCACAACAATAAGTAGCTTATGGTAAATAGAGTGATTATCAATTAATTAGTTTTTTTCTTCAGTAGTTTTTTACATGTTGAATCCCTTAACAAAAAGATCGCATAATTAGCTTTTTTTTAAAAATAAAAGTTCTTTTTTTAGGGTGTACATTTTATTATTTTAGATAATGTTTTAAAATCTCAGATATCTGCTTATTTCCTGATACCTTACTTAAAAATTTCGTAGCTGAGGTAATATTTAAACTTTAAAAAATACTTTTATATATCTTTAAAACACATACGAAAAACATTTTTGTCTTACTCACAGACGTTAAGTCTAAATCTCTGAAAGAAGGGACACAAAAATCTGAAACTGGAAATGGGATTATGATATTTTTAAAAAATATCACTTCTTAGAGATCTTGAGAACTAAGTTCAGTTTCCAATGGCAAATTCCAGTAAGAGTAATCCAAGTTTTCCGAAAGAGATTTAGCTTTTTCTTTCCTATTATGTGTAATACGAGAAGGTAAGATCATAACAAAGCACATACTGACTTTTTGGATTTTCGGATCAAACTCAAAACGGAACATAAATTGAGGCATTTTTTTTTATAAAACTACATAATGACGGATCAGGAAAAAAATTGCTGGTTTCAAGCCCTCTTTTTGAACTAACTTAAAAATAGAGAATATTTTTCTTATTTTTTGACACAAATTTCCCAGGGGGTTTCGAATCCTAGTACAAAGAACGTTATTGATTAAATGACTGCAAAATGTTTATATGGCGATTAAAGTTATATATATAGTCAGAGATTTGCTTGTTTTTACTATTTATTCTACTTCAACTTTTTGCACTTTTTTCTATGATTTATTTTTTCATTTAACCTTTTATCTCGGGCACGGCGCAAGTGCTCCAAAATGTCACGCCCGAGTACTATACGGGTTAATTTACCTCGGGTGGCGTAGATTGTTGTGATCAGGAAATATCCTCATCATCCGACGATCCGAAAACGCTAGAAAAAATATTATAAAAATAGGCTTTTACATTTACTAGAAAAAGTACTCTGGAATTCATATATCTGCTCTATGAAAATGCAGTTGGGAAACGTATTATATTTTTAGAATTTTGAATCAAAGTTGTGTTGAAGAGTTTTTACATGAATATGATGTAGCTTCTGGACAAAAAAAAATCCTGGTAGACCACTTACAGTAGAAAACACTGCCCGTCTTACTGAGCGACATTTTATATCTCATATTCTACCTACTCTTGTGAAACAAGAGCATGAAGGACAGTGCAAAGTTTATTGTTCAAAAAATGACGCAAATGGAAAAAAGACAAGGAAGGAAACACTCTATTCTGGTGTAATGATTGTGGAGTTGGTCCGTTCTTGGAAAAGTGTTTCCAGTTCTACCACACAAAACTGAATTATTGAACTACTAATAGGAATTCTTATTTATTTGTTTTTATTTTATTTTATATTTTAGAAAATATTGCTCCACTAGAAGGGAACTTTACCCCTGCCACGCCGTGTGGTTTCCACCTGTTGTGAATATGCAGTTGCTATAACATCTAAAACTTTTATGCATGTAATTATTTAAAATACCAACTTTAAACTACTAAGTATATATTATTTTGTACTAAACATTTGAGTTTTGAAATAAAAAATCTGACAATTTTTATACAACCCCAAATCATCAAAATAACTTTCATAGAACTTCGAAATATACTCATTTTAAAGGCGTAAACAATGATGCGCGATTTTATTCAAATAGCAAGTATATTCTGTTTATCGTTAAAAAATATTTTCTTAACAGTCTTTTATTAGTTTAATTATAGCGCCACACACACACAATATTTTAAATAAAAATTTAAAATGGGTAAATTTAAAGATTGTTTATTAACGTTGAACTCTCTGTGAAGCTACGCGAGATTAATTGGCGACGAACTTAACAGTTTTGAGAATAAAGATCGAGTGATAAGGATGAACTTGAGCTGGCATTCCCCTCTCCAAACTTCACAGCAACATGGGGATTTTGAGCTTCAATAGATTTACTGTGCATCACCCCTTCCATGGCCACGGTAGCCTAGTGGTCAAGGTAATGAACTCGTGCCGGCGTGTCATGAGTTCGAGCCTAGTACCGCTGAAGACTTGCCGTGTAGGGAAGCGATGCACGTTAAATCTGTCGAGAGCTCAATCGTCCTCTCGTTGATGTGGCGTGGTAGTTAGGAGAAGGGGAGGGGTTCCAGCTCAGGTGTCGTCCTCGTCACTTGACCAGGGTTCAAAATTACGAGATCCGTCACCAAAAGCCCTTGAGTAGATGAAAAGTGCGACGTTAATATTCACTCACTAACTCACTGCATCACCCCTCCT
>BMAV01021209.1:159626-170677 GCA_019973955.1 Trichonephila inaurata madagascariensis | reverse complement strand
TCTCTTATATTCTTTTTGAAAATCATGGCTTCGAACGTAGTCGGATACCTCAAAATTTAATCAGTACAATTTTCTTTACAACTTGTGATTCATTTTTGGGAAGTCAGTCTTTTATAGTCATTTACCCATTATATATGTATAAGAAACTCAAGTTTGTGTGTTGCAGGGTTTACTCCCGAATTAATTCTCAGTTCTCATCAGTTATTTACTGTGCAGTTTTCTGCTGCGATGATGGATGGCCACTGGATCTTCTCTGAAACTAGTGCTCAGAGGATCTTAGATTTTGTGAATGGGCACTTCAGTCCTTTCCCGTGAAAATGTGAACAATCACAAAAAATGACGCTTTGGATCGTGACTAGTAACTCATTGCACAACTCTCACGCAACATTAATCAAAACTAGACATTAATCAAAACTGAGAAAGACTATTGTAGATGATGGATGGGATTCGTATCTTCTACGTAACATAAAAAAGAAGGTCTTATATTTTTTGAGTGTCACTTACGGAAGCTTGGATAATTAGAAACCACAAAGAAAGTGAGCTAACAATTTCTCGTAAAAAATAAAGGAAATAAATTTTAAGCCTTTAGGCATTTACATAGACATAGGTTTGAGAAATTACTTTTTAAATAAATTATCACATTTAAAAAGAAAGGGAATATTACATTAATTTCACCACACAAACACACACATCGTGTGTGAGATCATCTGAAGGAAAAAGTAAAGGAAATTGCAATGGATCTGCATGAGGAGAGTTAAAACTCACAAATTGAGAGCCGTGTTTCCCTCTCTCTCTCTCTTTCGGATAAACTCTAACATCAATCTTTCTGTCTATAAAACCGTCGTTCGTCGAAATGATAGCAGATCATTCATTGCATGATGGTTTGTTATAAACTCATGGATGATCTTTAAGGGGACATGGTACGATTTACGCAAAAATTTTTAATGTAAGGATTTTTAATATTTTTTTGGTTGCCTCCTATGTATGTATACTATGTTAAACATATTTTGTGCTCAAAATTTCATAAAAAGCTAGCCATGTAATTTTTTAAGGAAAAAACTTGAAATTTTTGAAGTGATTTTAAAATGCTACTCCTCCTACAAAAATTGACGTACACGCATGAAATTTGGTTTACATCGAACTATGTATAATAAAAGTTGTTATGGGTTTTGCGTTAACGTGATTGGGGTATTCTTACAATACTTCTTTTTATGAATGTTTATTGAAAATTCCTTAAAAAATGTATAAATTCTGAGTTTAATTATTTTTAAAAAAATAAATATTGCTTTGATTCAAAAATGCATACCAACTTTTGTTACATGTACTATTGGGAATAGGTAAAAAAATTTCAAAGCATTAGGGGCAACAGAAGAAAAGCCTTAGCATTTTAAATGAAGACAAAATAGTTATTTTATCTTTCTGAGATACGGCAGTTTTTAAAGTTTTGATTTGCCATAGGGATGTGAATAAAAACGAACGTAAAAGCTATCATAATTCTGCATTTTTTAAGTTTAGAGCTTTCACATTTTGTGAGGTTATAGAAAAGTATATAAAGAAAAATTTAGGCTAAAAAAATTAAATTTGGTTTTTTGACCGATTTTGGTCAATTGAATCGTACTGTGTCCCCTTAAGGTTTGAATAAAAACACAAACTGAAGTTAGTATAAACTTCTAGATTTTTCTGCATGTGGATTTTCTTCCATAATTGGCTGTACAATTTGCAATACATCGTCACGTTTAACTAAATTTACATGTTCATGCCAAGCCTCACCATCATCAGAAATATAAATTTGTCCATATTGTGGTTTTGCTTCATTCTGTTGTAAAGATGTAGTTACTTTTATTAATTATACCTTATGTATGAATAAATTTATTTCAGCATCACGAAAAACTTATTTATATATATATATAGAGAGAGAGAGAGAAAAAAACGCAATTTTTATAGTTCTAATTAATTTATTACTCTGATCGTCTGATTTACTTTCTTGCAACATACATACCTAAAATTTTAGACAGGGCTTTTTGTACTTTTTTTTTCTTATTAATTTTTTTCCATGCAACCTTTTAGCTTTGTGGATGAATAAGTGAGTTATATTAACGTCGCACACACACGCACACAATAAAGTAATACGAAGGTTATTGGCAACGGACCCGTAATTTTGTACCTCGGTCAAGTGATGAAGACGATATTTGAGCAGGCACCCCCTATCTTAACTACCACATTTCAGGTTTTGGGAAAATATTGGGTTCGAGGATTTTATGGAAATCAGTCGCAAGGAACAAGTTCTTTAAGAGCGATGAGAATTTATTGTCGAAAAACCGATCCTTGAAATACAAGACTCAGCAGCAAAATTCGCAGAATAAATGTCAGAAAGTCTTCACACCTTCTACAGAGCTCAGACACAGCTATCAGTGTCTAAAATACACGTATGCAAAAAATTATTCCCAAGCACCACTCGTTGTACTCAACAGCCAAGCTAATAACTAGACGACTCTTCATGGTCAAGGCAAGATTACTAATCACTTGTCAAAACAATACAAACTAGTCAACAATACAAAACAATACAAATCGCTAGTCAAAACAAGACTGACTAATCACTAGTCAAAACAAGACTAACTAATCCCTGGTCAAAAACATACTCAGTTTCGGCGAGCACTCCGTATTTATAAACCTCGCAGATCCTTCGAGAAAGATCTGCTTGTGTCATAGGTCTTGAAATTAGTGAATTTCTCAACTAATTTCCAGAAAAATCCATAGGGTTCCGAATTCATCAAAAATGGTCTCCAAGTCGCCAACTTGGTTGCCAAAAATGATGCCAACTTCTCACTTTCACCAAGATTTCACCTATTGAATCGCCATTGTAGCGTAAAGGACGGCGTTTCTTGTGAATATTACAAATTTAACATAAAATAAATGTAACATAGAGTAATATAAACGCATTACACATCCAAATGCAATCTATTTACTCTATTTTAAACACAATTCGTAACAATATCTATATTAAACTTAATATTCCATTGATATTCAGCCCCTAATGTATTCAGTTTTCCTTCCTCTGTGACAGAAAAACGAATAAGATTGCATAGAATATTGCAGCACATTTTGAGCATGGCTTTTTAAACAACTTTTTTGTTTCCTCTCTATAATGCGAAAATAAAATTAAAATAATCTTTAAATTTTATTTTTCCTCGGATTTCTTAGTAGAATTCAAATTTTTTAATTGGAAGACAAGATAAATTTTTCGCTTATATTTTATATAGCAATTAAACCGAATGTAAATAAAATTTAGTTTTTTAAAATGTATTCCTTACTGGTACAAACATTCCAATATTCTTTCGTTAAAAAAAAATTTAGATACAATTTTAAAATTACCGTTACGCCTCTCCTAACCAAAATTATTCAGACATATCTAATCTTGTTTTAAAGTTTTTAAAGGCGTGGATAAAAATATAAAACTACATTACATAATATCTCATATTTTAAACACTTATTTTTCATATGCACTTATTTTTCCGCTCAGAATCTTCAAAGATGCATTTCTTGAAGATTCTAGCGAACTTTAAATATATGAAGTACTCAAATCTGATGAAATTTTAAGAGGCTTTCGGAAAATGAATGGGATATTCTTCGTCAAAATGATATAGAGATCCGATATTGAAACTCCTTCTCCATTTCTTAATGGTGCGATATTTATCTGTACATTTTTTTACCTGTTTATGAAAACGATTTTTTATAATACTATTTTCGGAGTAAAGTTCCATTCGTGAGAATTAATCTGAAGAAACTCTTTGATGCATCACATATTTTCGAAAGCAGTCGCTATTGAAAATGTTTTTCCTTAGCTCTTTGGTTCCATAAGACCATTCATTTTCCAGACGAATGGAGTTTTTATGTGTGTAGAAAACGATTTGTCTCTGCTATACTATATATCACATAACCATCTGTATTAAAGTATTTTGCAGTTTAAAATCCAATAAAACTCATAAAAAACATAATTTTGTTAAGGTTTGATTTTTAATATGATGCACGGTCTCAGTGGCGCATACAGGAATTTTTCAAGGGGAAAGGGTTCCAGGGTCGAAAATCTACCATTCTAGTACAATACTCCAATACACCACCCAACATATTCAATTCATTTTGTCGATTTTCGGGAACAAAAAACGGTAAAAAGTTAATTATTGAATAAATAATTAGCAATAATTAATAACAATTAATTATTAATAACAAATACTTAACTAAATTTTATATACTACACACGTTGGAACGTAATTAATCGGAAAAAAAATCAAGGCCTTTGGGGGAGGGGAGAGGTCCGGACCCGATGACCTCCCCCCCTTGTGTGCGCCACTGTGCATAGTGTATCTATACTGTTACGTAGATCGGGGCTTATGGATTTTATGCTATCAGTCTCAAACAGCAAAACAGCTCTTAAGGAACGATGAAAATTTATTATGGAAAAACAATCCTTAAAAACACATTAAGTCCCACAAGGTATTCTTACCTTCTACAGCACTCAGACACAACTATCAGCGACTAGAAGTACAAGTACGTCAAGTTTATTCGCAAGAAAACTCTTCAATAGCCAAAGTAATACTGACTGAGTTTCCGCAAGCGACTGCTATTTATAGCTTGAGCGGCTATTTTCAAGCACTTTTTAGAAAAATCACCTTACGTCATAAATCATGATGCCAGTAATTTCCAGAAGCATCGATAGAGTCACCAAAATGGTCCCCAAAAATGATGCCAACTTGGCTGCATTTCCAATATATCACCCATTTTCCATTAAATTGCCATTATAATGTGAGGGACGGCGTTGCTAGCGAATATTACAATTTTTGTCATAAAATAAATACAACACAGAGTAATATTAATGTATTAAACATCCAGATATATATATATATAAATTACTTGCACTAATTTTAAATAAAATTAAGCATTAATTAAGCATAATTAGCAGCAATATATATAAATGAGAAAAGCGACTCACTCATTCACTCACGCATCTCGAAATCCGAGGAACTATTACACCCACAGACTTGAAATTAGGCAGTCATATTCTTTGCATGTAATAGAGATCCACCTCGATAGGGTTTTGCTAAAATAGACTTCCAAAGTGGATTGTAAGCGATTAAGGGGTATTACAGATAAATATTTTCGTTTTTGGATTATTAAACCTTCAGTCTTGAAATTGGGTAAGCATGCTTCTTTTGTTGAGTAGAGATCCGTTAAGAGTGAATTTTGCATAAATCAATTCTTATGGTGGAAGCGAAGAGTTACTGGGACGTAAAGATAAAAGAAAATCCCGTTTTCGAACTACTGGACCTACAGTTATGAAATTTGGTATGCATGTTCCTTTTGTTGAGTTGAAATCCACTATAAACAGGTCGAACGGAAATTGACTCTCAAGGATGGTTACAACGAATATTGTTAAGAAAGTTTCCGTTTCTGAGCTATTAGATTTAGACTTGAAATTTGGCAAACATGTTTATTTTGTTGAGTAGAGACCCACTAAAAATGGGTTTGAGGGAGGGAGTTACGAGAGCTTAAGGTATCCGACTACGTTCGGAACCGTGATTTTTCAAAAGCGTATAAATGGATAATATTTATGATATTTAGTGTCACTTAGATTAGAAAATGTATATAAAATTGTTTTAAGGATATTATTAAAAAAAATTATTTAAGCACAATATTTTAACAAAAAAGGAACATAGAATGAAAATTCTATGTTCCTTTATTCTATTCCATTTTCAAAATATTCTCCTTTTGTGAAAAATGTTTCTATTATAATAATATTTTGCCTGTATATAGCTCAGACCTCTGTACAGAAGCTCAACTAGAATTTTTGAAATACGTAAATTAGAAGTTGATTTATCCAAGTTTTTCGACAACAGAGGGGAGAAATTGTAAGAAATAAACGCCGATAATTATTTCAATTGGTTGTAACTCTGAAAATAATGTGAATTTTTGAAAAAAAAAATAGTTCAGACTCTCTGGAAAAGTCTTTACTTTACATAAGCACAAAATATAATTATTTTAGAAGCATTTTTTAAAAAAGGAGAATATTTTGAAAAAAGGTTATTCTAAGTTAATTTTTTGCCAAAATATTGTATTTAAATAAATGTTTTTTGTCAAATTGTCCTTAAAACAATTTTATACATGTATTCTAATCTAAGTGACACTAAATATCACGAAAATTATCCATTTATACGCTTTTTTAAAATCACGTTTCCGAACGTAGTCGGATACCTTAAAAGATCATTCTACTTCTATTTTTGGAATTCAAGTCCTACCTTTTTTAAATCAAGATGTGTACAGGAATGCTTTTGAATACAATCGACCGCTTAGTGCTAGGACTTTGATATAAATAGTTTATATAAACAGTATATACTCGTGCAACATCATGAAATACCTAGCGAAGTTGGTGGGTATAACGACTAATATCTGTATACTTCCCATTTAAGATTTCATTTTGAATTTTTTTGAGGTTTTCTTCACATCCGTATTCATAAATTATTTATGGATTCCTTTTACCTATTTCTGAATTTGAAATTGATCCATTAAAAATGCAATAAGTATTTTTCGTCCTCTCTATACGTGTATTACTTAAGATTTTTCCTTTCACTACGAAACAGGCATACTTTCTTCTTTCCTGGCCGTTGAATAAAATACCCAACCATGCATCCTGTTCTCATGAATGTGTAATATCTAAGCTCATAGTTCTTTGTTCTGTTTGTTTATAGTCTTTCTGCCCGTCTAGTGGTGGCATTGCCTGCCTCAAATGACGCAGCTCATGAATTTCTTATTCATAACTTCAACGTTAACCAACACAATCAGATCAGGGAATTGAAACCTAACGTTTTCTTACGAAAATATTCCAATTATTACCACAGTCACTATTTTTATCAAGGGTATAAGCAACAAAACTTTATTTTAGCGAATGGAACAAGAGAATCTCGTAGCTAACGTACTGAAACCATTTGAGAGTTAAGCTTTCTCCCATTGTTAGTGTGAACTGGAACTCTTTTAAAGCGCTATTTTAAATGTCTAGTAAGTTATCATTAACTTGTTGAGGGGCATAAGTTTGAAACAAAAGGTTCTTTAAGTAATTAAGACTATGTTGAAGGCTAAGAGAATAAGCCTTTCTGTAATTTAGCAAAATATTTCGTTTTGGGTGAATAATTGAGTTAAAGCAGTGGTCTTTAAACTGTGTTCCGCGGAACCCTGAGGTTAAACAAACCATACCCAGGGGTTCCACGAGAAAAATCAAAAAGAAAATTTTAAATGTGTATGCAAAATTAATTCATGTTTTCCATGAAGTTTGAATAGCCACAAGTATCTAAAGCTCATCCCAGTCATTAAAACTGAAAATTTTATTTAGACATAACTTTTTTTTTTCTTTAGCAATATCTTTTTAAACTATTATTACAATGTGAGATAAAAGAATTTTTATGTGTTTTTTCTTTATATACATTACCTACTAGATTGTGGATATTCAATTGTTTTCTATCCTGGGTTCCACGAATTAATTTCATATTCCTTAGTACAATGCTTTGAAAAACTAGTTTTCTAAATTAAAATACAACTTTTCCATTTGTAGAAAAAAACACCTATAATGAAGAAGAGAGAGCAACTTATCAACACATCAACAGATTCAACATTAAAATCCAAGTTTAAGCAACAGCTCCTAAATTTTAGGTGGAAAATTCATGCAAAATACACAGGATTTCTCACATAGCTATAAACGTTTTAATGCCGTTCCTAGCAATGTATTTACGTGAAAAATATTTTTCACCGTACTTGGCTATAAAAATAAAATGTAAAATGTGACTGCAGATAATTTCAATAGATCTAGAATTTGACAGTTTTTGCCAAAAATTGAAAACCCATATTCCAGTTATTAAATATAATGTATGTGTAGGTGGATCACAAATTGATACTACTAATTGTGAGTAAGTCACATTAAAAATTTTAATAATAAAGACAACACTTTATTTAACTGTTTTCACACAAAATACCTATAACATACTAATCTACTCTAAATATTATTTAAAGATATATTTTAATGAGTGTCTGTTTTTTTTAGAATGTGGGGTTCCCTGAAAACACCTTGTAGTTCTAAAGGTTCTGTGAGTCCAAAAAAATGTGAAGACCCCACAGAGTTAAATAATTTAATAAATGATACTCTAAATAATCATTGCATATACAAATCTTTTGAACACCGAAAATGCTCATAGACACAGTTCAAGGACATAAATAAAGTACCAGCAAAAACTAACAGAAAATGTTACACACTTTTATCACAATATGTATAGTTCATAATCATGAAATTAAAAAAAACAATTGAATTTAATTTAGCTAACTAAAAAAATTCGATTTTTAATAAAGATTATTTTATTTTGTGGCAAAAGAAGGAATTCGATTAGTTAGAACGGTAAATTCCTGCTTTTGATAAATTAATAAGGAAATATTTATGAAAAAAGTAGAGTGAAAATGTTTAAATAAAAAAAGTATTTCAAAATAATAAAAAAAACCCTTACATATATTTTCCAAGGACATGCGGGGCTATTAATTAAATTAAAATTTTTGAAGAAGTGATGGAAGCTGAAAGTATTTTTTAAATAATATTTTGCTTTTAAAATAGCAAAAGATTAATAACTAATGGGAAAAAGCCCCGAAAATATTTAACTAATATGCAATCATGAAGAATGGCAGCCTTGTAATTAAATTAAATTTAAATTACACTAAGCTAATCGGAAGATCAAATTATCATGCGTTTGTTATTAAAATTAATTTTGGATTTCTAGATTGAAATCGGTAATAACTTTTGCAATTATAATAATTTTTTTTAAATACCGTTCGAATTGTGTACTGCGAATTAAATGTACAAACATTATTTTTGTGAATTGTTTTAAAGTTTCCGAACTTTTTGTTATTGTTAATAATATGAAAAAAGTGTCGAAAATATTTTAAATACTAATACTTCACAAATGCTTAATTATTAAATTTTTAATATATAAATTGATTTTAAAAGCTAAATTTCCTTGATACATATGTATGGGCATCATAAAGTTTTAATTGTTCTTAAGAAATAACCCTGATGTCTAAATATTTATTTTGCATATGAATCAATCCTTTTGTACGCAATTTTACAATTACAGCTATAAATACCGATTAGTTTGGTTTCAGGAAGCCATAGTATAGAGTAACTCTCTGTATAGAGGAGGAAGAGGCTCGTAGAGTATACAAGTAATCAAGTTATTTCATTTGAAAGGTTTCAGTGTTAGTTATAGATTGATGAAAAGGTGGTTGCTTATAGAAATGATAACCATTATACGTCACTGTTATGAGGTGGAAAATGAATTTTTCAAATTGACCACATATTCAACATAGATGATCTAAATAGATGACCATCACTCAATGGATGAGACAGACGGCTACGGGGGAAAAATTATTCATGTATAACTGCACAAGTTAAATGTGTCAGCACGCTGGGTACCACGATTACTCATTTCAGAAGCAAACACAGCGTTATCTGTTAAGGGAGACGTTTTATCTTTTGCAGAAAAATGAAAAGGATTTTGTAACTATATATGAATCTTTGAACTATTAATATGATACAGAGACCAAAGAGAGGAGCAATAGGTGGAAGCAAAGCAACTCACCCCTAAGGTGTGCAGGGAATGTCAAAATGTCTCCTTTTTGTTGATTGTTGGGGTGTCATCTTAACAGACTACAGAAGTGCTTCTCAATGTTTCAATATTCGCGACCCAATATTCAATCATAATTTTCATCGCGCCCCCTCATTGAATAACAATGTATTGAATTCAATAATACCATACTTTGACGTTAAAGCTACAGTACGATTTTAACCTCTTAAGTGCCGCTGGCGTATAACAACTTCTCGCTCAGCCAAAGCATTACTTTCCCCGAACGTATATATAAGTCTTTCAAAGTACGATCTTTTCTGCGCGCAGCTATCCATAAAATTATTCCGAAAGTCTTAGAATGCAAAAAAAAAAAAAAAAAAAAAAAAAGAAAATTAACAGTGTTTGTGAAATATTTACTTATTTCAGATTATTTACTTCTTTATTCCTTACCCCCACCCCAATACATCGTATACGCGTGCCTACGTGGAAAACGGTTGGCATTGGGAAGCGAATCACGTAACTTTTAATATCGGCCGTTAAGCGATTAATTATAAACAGTACAAAAAATATTGTCAAGATAAGTGTTAATCTTTGTATATAATTTTATATATGACAAGCCCATGGGGTTACTGGTAATTATTAAACTTGTTTTTAGCTTTGTACTGTTAAATTAATTATAAAATACATTGTGTAGCACTGATACATTTATAAGTGTAATATATCAGTGTAAATGTATATGTGTGTGTATTTTATTTTTCATTATGTGTGTCAGAATGTATTTATTAATTTACTGAAAGTCAACAAACAAATTTAATTAAATAAAATTTTGTTTTCGAATTTTCAGTATTCTTGCGCCCCCTCGTAGAGTTGTCACGGCCCCCAAGGGGGGCGCGCCCTACAGTTTGAGAAACGCTGGACTACAGACTAATGCCTATTACTGCATAGTGCTGAACAAATTTTGTGATGCTCTGATAAAAAAAAAATGGCATGGTATGATAGCCAATGGCATCTATCTTCTTGAGGACAACACATTTGCTCACTGATATCGAGTTACGGATTAGGAAACAAAGCGGGAGCTTTGAAATTTTGCCACATCCTCCCTATATTCCCGATCCTGACTTTCCCGATCCTAAGGGACTTTTTCTTATTCCTAGAACGAAAAAACTCTCTGAGGGTCAGGGATTCGGCAACTTAAATGACGTCATTCAAAAGGTCAAGAAACGCTGTTATAACTCTGGATGATGACTTTGTAGAGGATTCTTCAGAAAATAACAAATAAAAATTACGTTTCTGTCTCGACAATTTGTTAGTGATAATTAAGACTTTAACCTCTCTTGTACATGCGTATATTCTAAGTATTTTATTGATTTATTTTATGGAATAATAGGAGCAATTTCAACATTT
>BMAV01021209.1:128931-146745 GCA_019973955.1 Trichonephila inaurata madagascariensis | reverse complement strand
ATATATATATATATATATATATATATATATATATATATATATATAGTAAAATAAAATAAAAGTGAAGAAGTACTAGAACTTACAGTGCTAAAGCAGGAAGAAATTGGAATTCACCAGACACAACAAATGTAGATACTAAAAAAAAGTCTTTGGACTAAACTGGAGACCTATTATGATTTCTAAAGCTGTCGCTGAATTAGGCCAGCGAATTAGAGTTAGCAATGCTTTATGGATCCAACCTTCCCCGTACAGCAGAAATTTTCGACATAATAAGAAAAAAAAACACCTAAGTAGAAAAGTTAAGCCTAATACAACACGTGGAAGAAAAACCTGATAATATATTAAAATGAAATTAAGAAAATAGATCAATAATAAATCTCTCAAGGAGAGGAATAATAAAAAAGTTTTATATAGAAAAAAATAGGATAAAAACTTACATGTAAAATAAAAACTGGAAATCGAAAATAATTCAACCTTCTACGATAAGATTCCACGCGAAATGACGTAAAAGATTGAAACGACTACACGAGAAGGAAAAAACCGTGGTTCCACGTGGATAGTTATTTTATATATCTATATATATATCTTGTTCAAATTTTCTATCAATAATAAAATACTTTCTATTCATCCATTCAAGTTCAAATACATTTTTTAAAACTTGTGGTGGATGACACCTGATGTTAATACAGTTTTTTTCAAATATTAATTCATTAATTAAATTTAATTAATGAATAAATAGTAACAAACAAAAGTAATAGTCCAACATCATAAATAGAAAGGAAATTTTTTCGTTGTGTCCCTGTAGCGCAATGGAAAGCGCTTTGGACTTCTTGTACAAAGGTCGTCTGTTTGATTCCACTCTGGGATGGCCTAATTTCTGATAATGTGATTTCTTTTTACTGTGTACTATTTTATTAGAATAATTAAATTTAATTAATGAATAAATAGTAACAAACAAAAAAATTGTCCAACACCCTATATAGAAAGGAAAATGCAAAATTGCGAGGAAAATCGCTTTCTATTTTGTCACTTAATATTGTGGTTCTGTGATATATATACATATTTATATTAATTTATATTAATTGTAACTATTTAATAAAAACAAGTATCAATTCCTACTTAGATCAACAAAGAAAATTTTTGTTTTAGCTGCTTTTTATTGAATAATTACAATTAATATAAATATGTATATACATAGGACAGAATCACAACATTAAGTGGTAATTAATTTTTATTAATTATCATTAAAGTATCATATTGTCATCCAAAAGAATCGTGTATATAAATTTCAGTTTAATAGAATACTTTAACACGTGAGAATATAACCTTTTCAAGTTTTGACACAACTCGCCAAAAATGATGCCAATGCGGTTGTATTTGTAATTCTTTAAATAATTAGTAATTCTTCTTAATGATTTGTAATTCTTTAATCAATTAATTTTTATTAATTCTTATTATATTATTGTATTGCCATCCAAAATAATCCTGTATATAAAATTTCAACTCAGTTGTGCGCTTTAAAATGTATTTTATTAACGATTGAAAATTCCACCAAGATAAAAATAAATAAATATATAGAGATCGTGAGCTAATAGGAATTGAAAAAGTAACTAAAATAAAATTTTTCTCTGTTGACCTAAGGAATTGAATTAAATTTTGTTTTTATACTTCTTGTTTGTGACATAAAAATAATTTTAATGATGGAATTCAGTAACGTTTTAAGTGTTGTCTATGATACAGGGTGATTCATAAAGAAGTATACAGTTTCAGTGCACTATAAATCAATAACAGTTTAAGATATTACATGTTATTTGTAACAGAAATGTATGAGATTATTTAAAGTTTTGTTATAGACAATCATATATGTTCTATGTGTGAACTCTTATTCACACGACACACATTGAGTGAGTAATCCATTTCCTCCCAAATGCGTGTTAAGGTATCTGAAACAAGTCCAAAGTATACTGTCAAGTCGATAGTGGTTATATTATGCTGTTTCAGTGTCGACATATTAACAGGAAGGGGGGGGGGAGATGAATAGCTTGCCCTTTACGTACCCTCACAGAAATAAATGGCATGTTGTAGTTCGCTACTCGTCCAATCCATCGATGAGGGTTCATTGAGGTAATCTCGGAAGTTTTGACGATCAGTGTGGTGGTGCACCATCCAATTGAAGAATGAAGTTGTCAATGTCTTCCTGCAACTGTGGCATCAACCAAAGAAACATATTCAAAAAAGGGGCTCCATCAACATTTTGCTAAATTCAAGAACGCAAAAAGCCTTTTTCACTGCAAGCGTAGCCGTTTTGACTGACCAGTCACATGGTAAACATACTATTGCCTACGTCACTTCCGTCAGAGGCGAGGCACAAGGCTTTAATTGTACAAATACCTTACGGTTCTCTGAGATGGTGCTTGTCTTTGATTGTTACTGTTTTATACCACCTGGAAAGTGTGTATTTTTTGAGTCACCCTGTTTTATTATGATTTTTCAGTTGAAATCCCGTTTTTACTCTGACTAAATAATTATATATACTACCAATTAACAGATTAGATATCAGGAATATTGTATAAATATGGATTTTACATC
This sequence comes from Trichonephila inaurata madagascariensis, assembly GCA_019973955.1. NCBI lineage: Eukaryota > Metazoa > Arthropoda > Arachnida > Araneae > Nephilidae > Trichonephila > Trichonephila inaurata. The sequence continues at coordinate 144,156 of BMAV01021209.1, read as the reverse complement.
TTCCCAAGAACCAGCCTTTTCCCCTTTTTTTATCAGATTCAACAAAATGGATATTAGAATTCTTTCATCCGATTTTATCTCAGCACCATTTATTGTTTAATCCCTTTAGCTTTAACCCTTTAAGAGGTCAACTATTTATTGCCCAAAATGTTCCAAAGAAGGGCACTTTTTTATTGCATATAACTAAGCATAATACTAAACAGAATGCAGAAATGGAAGCATTTTATTTTAATTTTCAATTTTAAAGTTTTCATACTATTCTTTATTTTATAATTGTGGAACACAACCCCCCAAATGTTTACTTTTTATAAATACACTCCGCATGCCATGGATAATGTTTCATATATCTAAAAGAAATATCTCTCATGCTTACAAAAAACTTTCATGTATTTATTTCTTTTTCAAACGGTTCAGGATTTTGTGTGTGCGTCATATATACAAACATGTTTTCCATCATAATTTTAAAATGTCTCCAACAGAAATGATAGATTTTGTATTTTATATGTTTTGAAGTACGGATAGTACATTATCAACCGTCAGTTTAGGAAAAGATGTTGTTTAACGTAAGTTTTTACAGAATTACTGGATTGAGACCATTTAAGCATATGGAAATATTACCCCCAGTTTTGTGAATATTGCTTTAAAACGAACAAGTTAGTTTGCTTACAGTTAGAGGGATTTCTCATAATCATTTAGATGATTCCTTGAGATGGAGAGTCGTTGGCAGGCTTGAAGATGACCAATGTCAAACGGGGTTGGCACGATGGTTACAAGGGGCGCCGAAAGTGATCTCCTGGTTGCGGAATCAAATCCAAACAAGTGGTACTATCACCAGGAAGGTCAGCCAAGGTCGCCACAGAGCATTGACATTAGCACAGGATCACTACTTGGCATTGAGCGCTCGACGACATACAAGGACGACTGACAAAGGTTCTTCATCTTGTTTTTGACCTTTCTACCATGTCTTGAAGAAGAATTTACAGGTAAACAGTCTACAGCCATCTTGCGGAGACTGGCCTTTACACCCGGCGTCCAGTTCGGTGCTACCCTTTGACTGCATCCAGCAGGAAAGACCGGATATTGTGGAGTTGAAAACAGCAGTCATGGACATCATAAGAATGGGGGCCTGTTCTTTTCAGTGATGAGTCGAAATGTACCAAACAAAGTAATTCTCGTCAAGTCTTTACCTGGAGAGAAAATGGAGCTTGCCTTCATCCCTCCTACGTAACAGAAATTGACAGATTTGGTAGCAAAGAAATCTTTGTGTGTGGTGGCATAATGTTGAGCAGTCATACACCACTATACGTATTCGATGCGGGTTCTGTCAGCTCACAGCGCAAAAAGGATGAGATTCTGGAAGCCAAAGTGAGATTTTTCTGGGTGCTATGGGTCCGGACTACATTTTTATGGAAGATAATGCGCGGTTACACGGAACTCACATTGCTGATGAATTTTATGAAGGAGAGGAAATTCACCGTATAGATTGACCCTTGAGGACTCCGGATCATAATTCTATTAAATATGTTTGGAATGGTCTGAGAAAAGCCATTTCTCAGCTTAGCTCCTCCCAGTTCCCCCCAGGAGTTAAAGAAGTCCCGCTTTTGGGAAAATGGTCTTTTTTGCCATAAATACTTATTGACATCCTTATAAACAGTATGTCAGCTCGTCGTGAGCCTTACATAGCAAAGTGGCCCACTCCATATTAGACAACTTTTCTCGAGTTAAAAGCTTTATCTCTGAACCATGATTTCTCTCTCCCACTTATTGATATGATTTGTATCTAAATTCAAAACTAAAATCTTTTCCATTTTTTCATGTTACTATATTCTTTCTGACATTGTAATATATCTCAGTGCCAAATTTCGTGGCAATACAGTGAATAGTTCATCAGTTTTCCCAGATTTTATATTTATGACCTTAATTTTGGACATGAGAATGTATATGTAGACCCAATTTGAATCATGGTGTATTACCAAGTTTTACATTTCATTGAGGACAGAGATAATATCGGCCTTTTTTTGGGTTATCTTTCCATTTTCGTTTTTTTTTCATGCAACAAATTGCTCATTGCCTTGCCAATATCTGTTCTTTTTCGAATATTTCCGATAATCTAGATTCCTGCCTTCAATGAAAAATTCCCGACTTCACCACAAAGAGACTCCAATATTAGAAGTATTTATCAATACCATAGACAAATTACATCTCTTAAAAAGCCTAGCTCTAATTACTCACTAAAAAAATTATAAGAGTTAAAAATATACTCACTATAAGAATTAAAATTATGTGTAAATCAAAGAAAGAAGAAAATACCCCCTGCTGCGTTAAAAATAAAATAAAAGTTATCTAATAAGCTAAATGAATTTCTTTTCTTAAATCAATCTCAATTCCAAAAACATTTTCAAAAACTATAAGAATTAAAAATATGTGCAAATGAAAGAAAGAAGAAAATACCCCCTGTTAAAAATAAAATAAAATTTATCTAATAAGTTAAAAGTGAATTTCTTTTCTTAAATCAATCTCAATTCCAAAAAGATTTTAACATACCTTTTCTTGAAATAAATGGCCCTCTAAGGGGTTAAAGAGCTTGGATGATGAATTTTAAACAACGCTAAGGCTCATCAGTACATACTGATTATTTTTTCTTGGAAGCTTCTGTGAATCTTATTTTACGAATTTATTTTTTTAATTAGGGTTAGAGACCTATACTGGATTGTACATCAATAAACATCAGTCTAACATCGAACATCGCACGAAACATCAAACAACCGTCAGTCTCTAGCGAAAATGACTAAAAGATAACAATCTAATGAATAAAACATTGTTTGTAGCAAAATAGTTTGGAGATGCTTGGGTATATTTCTACTTGATTTCACCTAAGTAGAAAATCAGTAAAACGAGGTCATGGAAGAAACGAGATCATACTTGATTAAATAGGCGTTAGACACCTTTCTTTTCCATGAAACTGCCTGATTGCACTGACGTTTCTTGGTTTACCAAAAGAGATAGGATAGGTCAACCGAAAAAACTGTTCCTCATTCTTCGATTCATGGGTTTTTTGTTTTCCGGTCATTCTTAAGCATTCGAAAAGAAAAGTATTTACATCGTCATTCTCACAAAGTATTGGTAACAACTTTTTTACCATAGTAAACACCCCAGAATATCATGCAAATTTTATACATACTGGTATATTTAAACTTATGTCAAAGAAAAGATTATTTCTTTTAATTAAATATGCGATGATAAAAAATTAATGACTGAGTAAATAATTTAATTTGTGTTGATATTAAATTAATTTTTTTTATTACATCAAGAAAAAATTAAGCCTGATATACAAAATGTCCCGAAAATGGCAACGATCTGAAAAATCAATTAAAAAATGGATTACCATAGAAATGATTTGCTGCAATCTGCTTTGGTTAACAGGGAATTTATTCTCATTACTAAAAATTAGTTACAAAGTTCGTCATTGGGTGACGCTTCTGAATGGAAAAAATTATAAAAAAATGTTTTTTGTCTATTTCATCAGACACATCAAGAACTCTTGCATGCTCCAACGAGTAAACCATTCTTGAAACTCACATCAGAATGCTGATGTGACTAACGAAACGGACATAAAACATTTTTTTTATGGTTTTCTCCAGTCAGAAGTGTCATCTGCTGACGAATTTTGTAACCTGTACCACACATTTTGTACTTCTACACCTACGAACACGTCGGTTCCGAGTGCGAAGTTCTCGGAATTAGTTATGCGGACTTCAGGGATTTCGTCACAATATCACTGATTGTCACCCGTGACATCTTAATAGAACGGAGTACATCGACGTGGTTCTAACCCTCGTAGTGTTTCCTTACCTTTCACGGACTTTTGAGTCTACATTTCAACTGGATAACACCTTTCTACTGTTCCCGGGCTAATGAGATCACCAGATCTCTCCCCAATAGAACCTGTTTGTGATAGTATAAGCAAGTGTCTCAAAAACCTACCTACACCATGCTGATCGAACTCTCCAATTAGAATTTGTATAGCCGCTGGAGGACATCCGCCAACTCTGCGAGTCAGTGTTACAAGAATAAAAGTTTGCATCAAGGCTAGAGTTAGGCCATTACAAAATTTTTATTATTATTGCTCGTGTAACTGTATTTCCTTCAAAACTATCAATTCCTATGATATTATCAGCATTTCATTTTTATTATACGCATATCACATCCACCAGTTTTCCTTCCATCCTGACAATTCCTTCTTGGTGGGCTACTTTTTGTGTTATACAATCCCTGACAATAAAGTTTGGTGAATGAAGTCAGAACGGCCGATCTGGCAACACTGTCGAAGTAAAACGCTGAATATGCTTAGCGGCAGGTGTTCCCCATCGGCCCCCCCCCCCATTATTCATTTAAGACTCACTTGTGTTCCGTGTAAGACTTGTTTTACAAAGTGTTTGTTTAGTACGGTGGTTCTTAACTGAGAACAGAAAAATGAACGAAAAAAAGATCAATTTAAACTTTCGTTTTTTAAGCTTGGCAAGACACCAAAATAAACTTATGCGATGCTGGTACGTGTTTATGAAGATCAAGCACTGTCCATGAAATGTGTGTATGAGTGGTTTGTCCATTTTCAAGAAGGCCGGGAAAAGGTTTCTGGCAACCCCCGTAGCAGAAGACTGGCGATCACTGTCAGTGATGAAAACATTGAGAAAGTGAGGTGATTAATCACTAAAGATCGTCAATTAACTGTACGCATGATAGCTGATGAACTGCAGATTAACCGTGAATCCGTGCAACAAATCGTTACCCAGAATTTAAGGATGAGAAAAAAGTGTTATTAGCATTGACGATATTTCTAACATCCAACGAAACTTGACGAGGATTTTGAACTCCATCCCAAAAGAAGACTTCTTGTAAAGTTTCCAGGACATGTATAGCAGATCTCAGCGGTGCATAATTATGGAAGGTAAATATTTCGAAGGCCGGTAAGGTAACTTTCATTAATATTTCATCTATGTTAATGTTACAGGACTATTCACCGAACTTTATTGTCAGAGGTTGTATAGTGTATGCAACTATTATTGTTATATAATTGATCCCCATAAAATGAAAAGTCCTTACATTTTTCAGAGATTTTCTTAAAATTTTTTTGTAAATCTGAATAAAATTTTCAAAGCTTTTGAAGATGCTACAGCATATATAATTTTTCTGAAAATGGTAGTGTTGCCTGTTTACAAGAGTAATTGATATGGCTGCGTACATATTTGTCTGTATAACCTGGCACAAGGCAGAATTACTATTTTAATAATGTAATACAGAAAATTCATGCATCTGACTTATTTAAAATTAATAGTCGGCCGAAGGAACGTGTGAGACAGATACTTAAACGATTTGTCTGATGTAAAATAGTATGTCATTCAACAAACAGTTGTTAACGAGAGAAGCAAACAAGATATCAACTACGACTCTTCATGTCAACATCCATGAACATACTGTACAAAATAATATGACTCTTCTGTGTTGATTATTTTTTGCATCTTATCACTTCAAAAATTCCTAAAAATAAAATTATATAAGCGTAGCAAAATGAAAAACTATTCGGATTTAAAATTGCTGTTATAACACATTTTTACACATATTTTTACACATTTTTACAAAATTTGGAATGTTTTTTTTTATATATATATATATTTTGACATTTAGAGGATTTAAAAAGAATAAAAAACAACCCTTTATTTATTCAAGTAAAAAATGCAGAGTCTGAGAGATAATGGAAAAGCCAGTTCTTTTGTTCTAAACTTAGATTATAAATTCAAATCTTAAGTTAAACCATATTCAGGTTTCAGGACAGATATTAGTTTTCAAAGAAAAAGTAGCAACTTTATGAAACTTTGTATAATGAAATAAAGCAGCAAAATAAACTAACTGCACAGTTGTCCTTTCTTCTAAAAACAATATACCGTAGGTATTCTGCATTTCATACGTGAGCACTAAAGTAGAAACAAAACAGAAGAAAAGCATAATCAGGGAACGTCACGTTTTGTAAAATTACGCAAGAAAAATATTGGGTAGAACAAAACTCTTTATATTTTAAATACTATACGTATATAGAGGTAACCGGGATCATAAAATTATGCAGTTAGTCAAAGCAATCTACTCACTATGTTTGGTTTTGTAGGAATTGCAAATCTTTATACTAATGGGAAAAAAAAAACTGAGAAATGTCTGTTTATAATAATGATTATAACTGAACTTATGACAGTAAAAGCTATTTAACTATACTTAAAACTAGTTAAAAGAATATTTTTAGAAATTAATTTAGATTCAACAGTTAATATTTGGTAAATTTACACTGGTAAGTTTATTTTAATATTGCAACTTTTATTCCATCGTATATTTAATTAGTTCTTCCTCACAAAATATTTGCATACGACATACCACTGTGAATTAATGTCTTTCAAAATCATTTGTGTCGAAATCGGAAAAGCTTCAGATATACTAAGTTATTTTTAACACGTATATATTAGTCTAATTAATATTTCCAAGACATTTCAATTTAAAGCTGTTGTTACATTTCCGGCCATTTTAAAATTTTGATGCTATTTAGAATAATTTTTCATTTGTGAGCGTACAACAGTATCTGCCATTTTTTTTTTTACTGAAATGAAAAAATTAAATATCTTCTTCAGAAGGGCTAATTAGATAACATATGTTTTTTTCGATAGTTCTAAAGCCTTGACATTGCTAAAAGTATACTATATATATATATATATATTAGATTGGGGAAAAAAGAAATCCATTATTTCTGCATGAAATTCTAAACTTTATTTGACATGTTTCAGATTCTCCGATTTGGGTCAAATATATACCATTTTGTTGTATAATTTGTTGCCATTTTAAAAGTAGCTTCATATTGACTCTCTCATAGAAGTCTTGGCATTTATTGGCGAAAACCTCTACTAATTGATTTCCACAATCTTCTCTTCATCCCAATTTCTTATCACTCTGGAAGTTTTGTAATGCGAGAAAAAGGTGGTAATCGTTTGGTGTCAGATCCGAACTATATGGTGGATGCATTAAAACTTTACAATCAAGCTCCCAGAGTTTCTGGCGAGTCACTACAGAGTGTGTGGCCTGGTGTTGTCCTGATGGAACATAACACCTCTTCTGCTGGCCAATTTTGGCCGTTTCTAGTCAGTTACTAGCTTCAAACGGTCCAGTTGTTGACAGTAGATATTTGAATTTAGTATTTGGCCCTACGGAAGCAACGTAATAAATTATTCCTTTCCAGTCCCACCAAATACACAGTAGAACCTTCTGGATGTTAGTCCGGGTTTGGTCACCATTTGAGCTGCTTCACCGCGCTTTGACCACGATCATTTTCGCACAATATTGTCGTATGTAATCCATTTTTCATTCCCAGTTACCATTCGCTTAAGAAATGGGTCGATTTCATTCCGTATGGCAGGGGTTTAGAAGATGGAAATTCGATCCATCATGTTTTTTGGTGTTATTTGGTGTGGCACCCAAACATCGAGCTTCTTTTTGAATCCAGCTTTGCTCAAATGGCTTAAAACTGTTTTATGGTCTATCTTTAGCTCCTGCGTGATACTATGACTACTAACATGTCGGTCAACTTCAATTATTTCTGTGATTTTATCGACATTTTCGATGACGGGTGTGGGGCAACTTTAACATTAATAATGCTTGAACGGAATCAACGAAACCAAAATTGCACGTAATTAGCTGTTACAGTATCGGCATCATAAACACCATTCAGAATGCCTGGCTTGCATTTTCACCTTTATCAAAGAAAAACTGTAAAATGTACCGAATTTTCTCTTTGTTGACTTCTACTTTTAACACCCTGTAACTCAGAATTGAATGGACCAAACAAAAAGCAGCAAAATAATTTTTTTAGTGTAAAATGTCACCTTGACAACGAGCATAAATTTGAAATTGTTTGATCGATACTTCACGAGATATCGACACTACAGCCATCTACCGAAAAAATAATGGATTTCTTTTTCCCCAACCTAATATATAGTACCTTTGTAGAGGAAGTACAATTTTGTCTCTTATTATTTTATTTTATTTTATTCTACTATAAAAATATATGCCAGGCCCCAGGCCTGCTGGTAAATGAAGGAAGACGTCATCTTTAAAATATGTATCCTTTATTATTATTCAAGCATAGCTACTCCAACATGGTGGTCATTTTGCGCCCAATGAGAGGTAACAAAAGACAACATAACAGCGAGGAGTCAGCAGTCTCTCTTCTCGATTATGCTCTATCTACGTCAGCGCTCTCTCTATCTTTAACTACTTTCAATCCCCCTTACCCTAAAATCCTTACGTGGTAGTAAAAAGTTTGCTCTATTTTTATTTATTATTTCCTTAATTTTTAAGTTAAACTTTCCGGACCTGACCCGCCCCCCCGCACGCACACACTATAGCAACAAATGTTTTTTTACCATACCTCCCCGAGAAATCTTCTAAGAGACACAAAATTCAGAAATGATAGACAGCATTTTGTATTTAAACGATCACGAAAGCATGGTTGCGCAGAAATGAATACAATGCATATAGTATGGAATCAAACAAAAATTAGTATCATTACATATAACTATCTGTCCAAGAGGAAGAACAACAAGCAGATGTTCCTTAGTATGGGATATGCCCTCCCCATACTGCAATGGTTGCTTTGCACCGTCTCTCCATACTCAGTACTAGATCGTTCAATATTTCTTAAGGTAAGAGTGTCCATTCCTCAGTCAGCATCTGTTTCAGTGGTTGGGTGTTCCTCGAAGTATGTATGTGTTTTGGTAAACACGGGTGTCATGACCCCGGCGTACCCCAGTGATTCTTCTCTATTTTCGACCCTCCATCTTGTCATCCAATTTCTCCTTTTCTTCTTTTCCCGTCTAGACCACAGACCTATGAATGTTTGGCGCAGTATAGCCAAAACTGGCTCTTGCGCCATAGAACACCAAACTCATCATCACCCCCGAAGGATGCAATCGTGTCACAAGGCGTTTTCTCAAAGTATTCCACACATGTTTTATAGAATTTAAATCAAAGGAGAACATTGACCAATCCATTCGAGTGACATCTCCACTTTCCAGTAGCTGCTGAATATCAGCAGTCCTGTGTGATCATGCATTGTCCATAATCCATCGTGCATTGTGCATCCATAAAGACGAAGTCTGGTCCAATAGCACGAACAAACGCACACTTGGAAACCTCCTTACAGTAGCGATCTCCGGTTACAGTACCTCTGCCGAAAACGGGGAGCTCAGTCCACCCGTTCAGGATAATACCTCCCAAGACGACAACTTCAGAACAACTGTAATGGTCTCTTTTCATGATGTTACTGGGATGAAAACGTGTCCTGACGTCTCTCCAAATTAACTAGCATTGAGAATAACTTATTACGCTGAAAAACGACTCTAATCTGTAAGGAGACCAACTTTTAAAGGAATGCTGCATTCAGGACATCGGGTGAATTAGTCACATTTGTGAAGGCGTCTAGCTACAGTAAACCGCGGCGCTTGTCTCACCGTTGTTGTACGCAGTTGCTGAGGAATGGTGCTTGCTGATTGGTATTGGGCTCTTTTCACTTGCAGGACGATTACCGGACATCCACAGCAGTTGTTTTTCTAGAAATACCACCACCAATCTTTCTAACAGCTTATTGTTTGGAAGGCTTTCGAAGCACGCGAAACGACACTTTTGTTGATTCTGAACTCTTCAGCAACACTGGTCAAACTACGCCCCTCTTCCAGCTTTCCAATCATTCTTCTACGTCATCCAGGTGATTTCTTCCAGCCATATTTCGCGAAAGAACTCACTTGCAGTGAATGCCTTTAATTGCACCTCCGTTCTTCCTTTTACTGTAGTCTTGAGATACACGAGCTGACCGTATGCGTTTTGCGTACACTCACGTCGCCTTTGACGTTTCATTCCTGTTATTTGCATACGCATCACCTTTTAGTAGAATTGCGTGCTCATGGTACTGATCACAAATTCCTCTTTTCTGCATGTGCTTAAAATATACATTATTGCTTAAGTTTTGCACATCAGTGTATATATATATATATATATATATACCACTACTGCAGGTAAAATGCTCCCTAATATTTTACAAAACTTCATCAACAAGCAAAATGATAAAGCTATAATTAAAAATAGTAAAAATATTATAGATTTTTTAAAAATAAAAATATTTATTCAGTTTATAGTTCTGATTTTGAAGATTTATTCAATTCCATTGATATCAATGATATTATTAAGGTAATTTTAGAAATCACAGTAATTATAAACTTGCTATTAATTTCCCCAAATTTAAAACTCCCATAGATTTAGTTTTAAAAGAAAATTACATTAATTTTAATTGTAAATTATATAAACAAACTAAAGGTTTACCTTAAGGTGGCCCTGCTAGCAATATCTTGGCTAATATATATTCGCATTTTTATGAATATAAATATATTATCAATAATGACTATTACATTTTTAGATTTATAGACGATGTAATTGTTTTTGGTAAAAATAATAATTTTAACCCCAGTATTATTAATTTATCCTGATTACTTAAATCTAGTTAAAGTTAATAATAATCCATTTAAAACTAATTAATTAGATGTATCACACACATTGTATATTAAGGATTATAAATTACATAGTAATATTAATGATAAAAGAGATGCTTTTGATTTTAACATTCTTAAAGTGATCTCTATTGGAATTCTAATATATAATTTTCTATATATAGAAATATTATTTTTAATTATATTTATCGTAATAATATATTAGTTAGCGATAAATATAATATCTTTTTACATTTTAATAACTTTATTAGTCATTTTATTGAACATGGATATTCTCTGCTAATTTTCTTTACAATTATATTTCCAATAGTTCTCAGTGACAAAATGAAGTAATATTTGCATTAAGTGGGGTTTTTTTAAAAATATAATTTTACAGTTACTCACAAGATGGCGCTACATGTTTAGTAAAATTAATAATACGTTATTTTATTTTAGTATGTTTGTGAGGGATTCGTCCCTCTCTCTTGCCTACCTAGAGATGTGAGAGGAAGGGAAGAAACACTAGCCATAATCAGAAACAATCTATTTATTGATCTCACAAAATAGCAACAATGATTCAATTAATTTCAACTAGAAGAGATGTTCTCAATATGAACAAAATGTGAATTAATAGCAAGATGCACGAATTACAAGGAGATTATCAATATCGATCCTCCTATTATAGGATCACAAATTTACTATCCTACTTAATTTAATACTAATTCAACTATAGTGATCAATCGTCCCTTTAAATCTTTCCTCTATTAATTATTTGAAATACTCTATAAAATGTTATAATACCTGATCAGTAGCAATCAATTTTATCTCACAACGTTCTCTCTCCTTCGCTTTTCTAGCTAGAAAACCTTGACTATATATAGTAGATTTAATTTGAATATCACGGTTTCTTCTTCAAAAGGGTTGGTTGTGAATAAACGTGAATTGATAGCCCAAAGATTTCCCAAGAGGATTAGAAGCAGTTACGCGAATAGATCCGCCACATGTTTAGGAAATCCTTTTATTTTTCAATAAAGTTTATAATCAATATTTAAGGTTTTTAAATGTATATATATAGACTTACTTTTATTTTATCATAATTTACTAATCTTACTTTTATGCAGTTCTGCTAATATTGTCTTTGTATTGCCAGGAAACATTAACCAGATGCTGTGCTCACTAAGTAAGTTTTATGATCTTCTAGTTTATTACATCGATTTTAACTCTGTACTAATAAGTAGTCTATTAAATTTTATCATTATATATTAATAGTGTCATGTATTTTATTTGGTAATAATTACATTTCTATATATTATATTTCTTCCATACCCTATGACCCAGTGTATAGGTAAATTAAAGGTGAAGGTTGACTAGTCACAAAATTTTGTTAAAACCTGCAATTTTGGTTCCTAAGGCCAAGAGTTTGCTATTGTACTATTGTGGCTAATATTTCTTACTGTTTTGACTGGTTATACGTAGGTTTATAGCTATCTGTATATATTATTATGGATTATATATATACATATATATATACATATATATGTATACACAAACACACACACATATATATATATATATGTACACACACACACACACACACACATATATAAATCTTTCAGTGAAAAAGATTCATAGTTAATGCAGTTTTCCCATTTGTCCAAGTACAGATCTTTCTTCATCTTTTTGAAGTTATCATGATTCATTTTTACCTTTTTGTTACGTAAGATTTATTTAAATGTAAAATATCTTAAAAGACATTGTTCTCCCCCCCCCCCCCCCGATATGCTTAAAAATCACTAATGTATGTAAATTAATGATGTCTTGGAAATGATTTATTCCAGGCACCGTTTTGCACAATTCCACTCACTCCTTTATGCATTACGCCATTGGATTTTTAAAATCATCAGAACTGTTTCGAATAATTTAATTTACAACATGTTTATTTTACAAACTATCGTTTAAAAAAAGTTTTTCTTTTTTTAATTTTTAAAACTCGAGATTTCAGGGACTAGATCGAATGAAATTATTTCTTGTTAATAAATCATCAAGACACGAACTTTTCAGAATTATTTATCATAATTTATGCAAGATATTTTGTGCACGCTGGAGTTTTCATGGGCTAATTGATGCCATATTTTCAAATTAGTTCTCGGGGGAAAATTAAATGTAGTAGTATTTGTTCCTCTCTGCATTAATTTATTTTATTAATATAGTTTCTAACCCGGTCGATTAAAACTGATACTTTCAAAGTTTTCTGTTTCTAGATACTGCAAACAATTAACACAATTTTCTTGTCATAATTTGTTTTTCAAATTCTTAGAAAACCGCTTTGTAATTATAATTAGCTGAGCAATTAGTAAGAAAGGTCAACAGTTCAAAAGAATGAAATATTTTAGACGCATAATATCCTTAAAGATCCTTTACACGACTTGAAATATCTTAGGTTCATACTGCTAGTTATATTTTTCTTTAATTTTGTTAGGCATGAATCACGTAATATTTAATATACATAAATTTTTAGTTACTCGTTAGCTAGATTTATTTTACGCTACAGTAAAAAGTAATTGAGCACTATTATAAATTCTACTAAATTATTAATTTGTTCACATTTTGTTCTAAAAATACACACAGAAATAAGCTTAATCTTTTTGGAAATTTTTTTTTCCAATTCTAAAGCAAACTAACTGTGCCCGTGGACCTTTTTTATACCTAAAATTTGGCCTTGATCCCCTAAGAGAAATAACTCAAATAAAAAAATTGCGAATTTAGTGTCCTGAAAATGATATTGATATATATAACGATAAGGCTATTTTATAGATATATTCGTATTATGATACGAAGACTATTTTTATATGATATATTATATTAAGATATGAAGACTATTTCATATGATATATTAAGATATGAAGACTATTTTATATATGATATGTAAGAAATGATATATTAAGATTTGAAGTCTATTTTATATATGTAAGAAATAATATATTAACCCCTTCCAGGCTTATTTTATTTCTGGATTATGGATTAAAAAATGTCAATTTTTTTATGCTTATTTTTAAACATAATAGCCCCATTCGCATACAAAATTTCCTAAAAACTCATGTAAAAAAAAATAAAAAAATCTATTTAAATAAATGATTAATTTGCCTGTAAAGTTGGCTTTCTGTATGGCAGAAATCATTAAAACCCTTTGGACTTAATTCACATTAACTATAAGTATAAAGCTTAGAATATCTAGCTTATATCTTGAATTACAACTTTTATTTACATTTTTTACATTTACATAAATGATTATGAAATTATTAATCTAAATTTGATCGTGTGTGAAAAATTCGAAAACACGGTACTGTACATAACCCAACAATGCGATCGGATCAGTAGAATCTTATTTCTTTTCTTACCTTCTCCCCTTTGCTGTCTCTTTTTGAGCAGCAAATAATACTTTGTCGTGATGGAATAGTTTTCTTCTCTGTTGGGGGAATGTAGTCAACAAAATGTCTTTCAGATAAACGTCAAGGTGGGTGCTCAGTAGAAGATCGTCCTCTTTTTGCAGAAAATTCCATCAAGTTGTACTTTTCAATAATTCGAAGCCATTAAAAGCCCACATTAAATAATTCGGGGAAGACCAATTGCATAGTGTAAATTTTTACATTTCCCCGAGCTACACTCGGGATGGGCTAGGATGGTACATTTCACCTGCTCAACCTCAACTCGTGAAAAATCGGAAAGGAGTTAAGATAAGAATATTTTATAAATTAGTTTTAACAAAATATAACTTTAAAATTTATTAAATTTAAAATTTATGTACGAGACAAATTGTATTAAAAATACCGACATAATTCACTTTATTTTAATTATACAAATAATAACATTGCTTTATGTTCAAAACTAAGAAATATTTTTTTGCATTCACTTCACATCTTGGGTTCATTCGGAATACAAAACTAAGCTGCTGATCAAGGAACGACACTTTTATAATGTCAGCATAAGTTAGTGTATGTAGCGGCGAGATTCCGTTTCTATTTAAACCTACACAGACATGGCTGCACTAACGATCGGCCTGACCAGCGATGCTTCCCATTACTTGTATTTTATGAACCTGTCTATAATATTTTACTCTGAAACTTTCAACTTTTAATCTATAATTTTTTAACTTGTAAAATATGTGATTAATTTATTTTAAACTTCATAATAATGGAAATAAGCCACAATTTTTTTTTATTTATACTGAACCTTTAGCGGACCCTCTAATGTTGTGCACGCACCTCAAATTAGTTCTAATTTGCCGCGAACCCCCTTCAGTGGTCATAAAAACCACCAGGGATCCTCAGGAAGCACTTTGGACACCTATGGTCTACAAGAAGAAGGAAAACTGGATCTCTACATATTAAGGAGCTCAAAGGAAAATAATTAATCAAGATCTCTTAAGACTTTGATCAATATTTTATGAGCTCTAGCAACGCAGCTAGAGATACGGTGATTAGGCGTTAAGGTATCCGACTACGTTCGGAACCGTGATTTTAAAAAGCGCATAAATGGATAATTTTCATGATATTTAGTGTCACTTAGATTAGAATACATGTATAAAATTGTTTTAAGGACATTTTGACAATTTTTTTTTATTTAAATACAATATTTCGGCAAAAAAATAACTTAG
>BMAV01021209.1:92530-123931 GCA_019973955.1 Trichonephila inaurata madagascariensis | reverse complement strand
AAACAATTCTTGAAATACATGATACAGTAGCAAAATTCGCAGAATAAACCTCAGAAGGCCTTTACACCTTCTTCAGCACTCAGATACAACTATCAGACTCTAAAATACAAGTATGTTAAAGATTATTCACAAGCACTCACTCGTCTTGTTCAATATTCGAACTGATCGCTGGTGGACTCTTCAACGGTCAAGATGATACTCATCCTTGTTTCAGCGAGAGACTCCTTATTTATAGTCCACATGGAGTTTTCCCGAAAACTTCGCTTACGTCATAGATCGTATTAATAGATTTCTCCAGTAATTTCCAGTAGCATCCCTATGGTTGCCAACTTACCGAAAATGGTGCCAAAATGATCACCAAGTCACTAACATGGTTTGTCAAAAAAGATGCCAATTTGGCCAACTTCTCCAAGTTTCCATTGAATCGCTATTATAATGTAAGGAACGGCATTGCTTGCGAATATTACAATTTTAACTTAAAGTAAATACAACAGAAAGTAATATTAACGTATTGCACACAACAAGATATAAATTATTTACACTATTTTAAGTATTCATTACACAAAATTCGTAACAATATTATTTTTGTATTTAAAAAAAAAGTCCCTTGTTCTCTTACGAAAACAAACTATTTTTTAGCATTCAATAAGAAAATTTGTGGAAACTCTTTCTGAAAATCAATATTATAAAGAAAGAAAAAACAGTATCTATATTACAAGGTTATAGCGCGATCAGTCTACAATACTCTGTTACCGTAGTAATTTTGCAATCGATACAAATTTCGCAACAAGAAACATCTCTCTTGTCATCAATATAAAAAGAAAATGTTATAAAAGGATTTTATTAAGCATACAAGCAATAGTATAAAAAATGTACTAAAACCCTTTTATCGTATCACAGTTTAGATGATAGTGAAAAAACGAAAAATTCCGTTTATTGAAAAAATTTTCAAAAGGACAAAAAAAAGTAAATTTTTTCCTTTCAACGAATAAAGTGAAAAAGAATTGTTACTTGCTAAGAATAAAAAATATCGACCAACTGTTGAAATTTATGCAGTGAACCGGAAAAATTTCTCATTTCACTTCATCTTTTATTCTTCCTGATATTACTTCCACACGTTTTTGTGTTGACGAATCGTTGCTTTTTTGTTCTGAAGATCGATTAGAAACGTCTTTTGCATGGCGTAAGCAGAACTTGAAAACAGAAAAATAAAATGAAGTATTTCTGACTATAAAATTGTTTTATCTTGATAGTAAACATATTTAATGACCATGAAGTTAAGCTTTAAAAAGTCAGAGTGAAGAGATTTCGATTATTTTTGATGAGGTTTATACTAGAAACTATTGATTTAGTAAACGGCTTTTTGTGACATTTCAAATAAACTTAGTTCACGGAAAGCTTTTTCTGGAAATGTGAAATAGAAATTGCTTTCTATCGGTTTGTTCATGTACGGTTCTTAACAAAATGCTATGACTTTTACCTTTTTGAATATTTTAAAGAATTACCAAAATTAAGGTATCCATCTACGTTCGGGGGGAACCGTGATTTTAATAAAGCGCATAAATGTATAATTTTCATGATATTTATTGTCACTTATATTAGAATGCATGTATAAAATTGTTTTTAAGGACATTTCGACAAAAAAAATTATTTGAATGCAATATTTTGGCAAAAAATTAACTTAGAATAATCTTTTTTTCAAAATGTTCTCCTTTTGTGAAAAATGCTTTTATTATAATAATATTTTGCCTGTATATAGCTCAGACCTCTTTCCAGAGGCTCAACTATGATTTCTGAATAATTCACATTATTTTCAGAGTTACCACCAATTGAAATATATATAACTATCGGCGTTTTATTCTTAAAATTGCTCCCTTCTGTTGTCGTAAAATATGGATAAACCCACTTCTAAGTTACATACTTCGAAAATTCTAGTTGAGCCTCTGTACAGAGGTCTGAGCTATATACAGGCCAAATATTATTATAATAGAAGCATTTTTCACAAAAGGAGAACATGTTGAAAAAAAATTATTCTAAGTTAATTTTTTGCCAAAATATTGTATTTAAATAAATTTTTTTTGTCAAAATGTCCTTAAAACAATTGTATACATGTATTATAATCTAAGTGACACTAAATATCCTGAAAATTATCCATTTATGCACTTTGCAAAATCACGGTTCCGAACGTAGTCGGATACCTTAATGACAGAAATACTCATAAAATGCCATTCAATTTCGGTAAAATGAAAAAAAGTTACCAAGATTAGATACTTTTTAGGAAATATTGTAGTATTTTATTACATAAATGATCTATCTAGCTTTTTCCGACACTCCAATGTGTCATGGCGGTCGGAGGATGTTACAGGCCTAATCACTGATACGAAGGCTGCGTTAGACGCATTATGATGCTCGTTATCTGAAGTCTTTAGAGGTCATAGTAAGTACAAGAGCGTACAAGAAAATCTGGAAGAGTCTGGGAGAGTCTCTTAAAATGTGTAGGTCAGTGCTTCTCAAAGTTACAATATTCGCGACCCAATATTCAATCATAATTTTCATCGCCTCCCCTCATAGAATAACAATGTATTGAATTCAATAATATTATACTTTGATGCTAAAACTGCGATACGACTTTAACCTCTTAAGTGCCACCGGCGTATATAAACGTCTCGCTCGGCCAAAGCATTATTTTCCCCGAACGTATATATACGTCTTTCCGAAGTACAATCTTTTCTGTGCACTGCTATCCATAAAATTATTCCAAAGGTTTTTGAATGCAATAAAAGGATCTTGACAATGTTTGCGAACGATTTACTTATTTCAGATTATATTTGCCTCCCCCCCAATATATCACAAACGTGCGCCTATGTGGGAAACGGTTAGCATTGGGAAGCAAATCGCGTAACTTTTAATCGGCAGTTATGGGATTTATTATAAACCGTACAAATTACCAAGATAAGTATTAATTTTTGTGTATAATTTTTTATGACAATTCCATGGGGTCACTGGTAATTATTAAACTTGTTCATAACTTGGTATTGTTAAATTAGTTAAAAAATACATTGTGTAGCACTGGTACATTTATAAGTGTAATCTATCAGTGTAAATGTGTATTTTATTTTTTATTTCGCAGAATGTATTTCATTTGTTTACTTTCCATAAATTAATAATTTTTTAAAAATTATCTTTTGTTTTTGACTTTTTAATATACTCGCGCCCTCCTCTTAGAGTTATCATGATCCCTCCCAAGGGGAGCGCGCAACACAGTTTAAGAAACACTGGTGTAGGTTTCTCCTCTTCGTGTCCCTTTAAAGGTAGGATTTGTCACTCCTTTAAAAGAGACACGTAATGCAGATAATTTCTATTTGGGCGAAACAGGGATTATCATTCAGACATTGGTCCTTGTCACCCCTAGTGCGGTGGACTTTGAAGCCGGAGATTTGCGTTGGAACTATGCCGGTCACTTCTCTATCAGCTTGACTAAGGGGAGGTCAAAGGTTGACTTGCCCTCGATCTTAAGCGTTGGTATTGTTCTTCCTTGGACACACGAAACTACGTGATCATTGGGTAGTCGTTAGTTCCCCATCAGAAAGTCGGCCTTTGGCGGAGACCGCCGCAAGTTCTTTCCTGTTGTTACTTATCCCACCCGATTGAAAGTAACATAAAATCGAAGCCCATAAAATTTATCGTGGAAAGGGAGGGGGCTAGATTACATCTGTCATTTAGCCACAGCTTTGATCCCCACACAGAGGTGTGTATACTATTCCGCTTTGTTCCACTCCATTTTCTAAGGGAGAAAATTCTGGGGTCGGTCTTGAATTCTCCCTACACCTTTTTCCCCACTAATGAAAAAAGGGGCCAAACTTTCGGCTCGTTGAATATGTACAATACCCTTCATACCACATAAGCACTATACATTTAGAAACATCCATGCCTTCTCCAGGATTTGAACCCGGATTCTTCGGCTCAGCAGTCAACATCGCGAACCACTATACTTACCTTTGATATATATATATACCTCAAAAAAATTTTTTCGCGATTCTGTAATAAATTTACTTATACATAAGGTATATTTAGTAAAAATGGGTCATAAAAAGTTGAATTTAACTGAAGAGGAGTGCCAAGAACGATTTACCTAGGAGTCCCCAACCTTCCAGCACTTTCTCGAAAAATCTGCTTGCGTCATAAATCATGATGTTATAGATTTCTCCTGTAATTTCCAGAAGCATCCATATGGTCACAAACATGGTTTCCAAGTAGCAAAAAAAAGTAAAACTGCATAATTCATGCAAATTACAGTCTTACAGTTTGAGGAGAGTATGAACAAATGCATAATTTGTGCAATGGGGGTTGATCCTCCATTAGGCTGACAGGGGGTACCCTCCCTAGCTAATATTTAGATCCCCTAGATAACTTCATCAGAGAGCTAATGATAGTCATTTGTTAGTGCTTAAATATTTTCATAATGAGTTATAATATTTTTTCTTTGAAAATAATTTATTATGTATCTAAATAAAAGCATAAAGCAAACAACTTTTTAAAGCATTTTTTTTGTTTTGTTTGCAACAAGACCAAAAAATTTATTAAGGTATCCGACTACATTCGGAACCGTGATTTTAAAAAAGCGCATACATGGATAATTTCCATGATATTTAGTGTCACTTAGATTAGAATACATTTATAAAATTGTTTTAAGAACATTATGAAAAAAAATTTATTTAAATACGATATTTTGGCAAAAAATTAACTTAGAATAACCTTTTTTCAAAACACATTCTCGTTTTATAAAAAATGCTTCTATAATAATAATATTTTGTGTGTGTGTGTGTGCTTATATAAAGTAAGGACTTCTCCAGAGAGTCTCAACTAGGATTTTTGAAAAATTCACATTATCTTTAGATTTACTTTCAAATGAAATAATTAATGTCGTTTTTTTTTCTTAAAATTTCACCCCTTTGTTGTCGTAAAACATGGATAAACCCACTTCTAAGCTATATACTTCAAAAATTCTAGTTGAGCCTAAAATTCCAGTCATTCTGTGTTCATTTTTTGTCAAAATATTGTACTTAAATAATTTTTTATTATAATAATATTCTTAACACAAGTTTATATACGTTTTCTAACCTAAGTGACACTAAATATCATAAATATTATCCATTTATGTGCTTTTGCAAAATCACGGTTCCGAACGTAGACGGATACCTTAAGATGATCATACTTTAGTATAGATTAACATAATTTTATACATTCAGAAAACTGTGTTCACTAGTTTCATATTAGTCAATAAAATGGTTTTTCTGTGTAATTAATACAAATCGGGAAAATTTAAGAAACTTGAAACTTTCAGAGATTTTGTAACAAACCTTGGGCACTAATTTCCCATATAAGATAAATATAATAACAAAACAAAACCGTTTCGCTATCTACTTTATGTCTGGTTTATCGGTTTTCGTTAGCGAGTTTCTCAGACTTAAGTCTTCAATACATACACAATAAATGGGAAGCTTAGTTGCGAAAACTGATGAACGAGATTACATAGATAAACATATAGACAATAAAGGTAGTATACTGAAAGTTAAATGGTTGGAGAAATTTCCCCTTTATTTGAACATAGGTACAAATTCAGTGTTAGAATAGAAAGCGAAAATGCATCTTTTAGAGAAGGATCAATATTTGGAAAGATCTTCTGCACTGTACCATGGGCGAAAGAGGGTGAGAGTTGTAATCAGAAACGTTTAATCTAGGATATTGAAGACAATGTTTGCTCGTTTTCCACTCTCTTCAGCCTTTGATACTCAACCAACCTGTAAACCGTAAAACATTGCAATATAAGGCTGGTTTATAATAAAGTTCTGCCTAAAGTAGAGTGCTGCAAAAATATACTTTTTACGGATAGCTCTATTACAAGTAGATATATAAGCTCTTCAAACTGAAAGTAATAAGAAGGAATTTAAGACATTTGTAATGAAAGACTTTATTTTTTCTTAAGGTATCCGACTACGATCGGAACCGTTATTTTACAAAAACGTATAAATGGATAATATTTAAGATATTTAGTGTCACTTAGATTACAAAATGTACATAAAATTGTTTTAAGAATATTACTACAATAAAAAATTATTTAAGAACAATATTTTGACAAAAAATGAACATAGAATGACCCATTTTCAAAATATTCTCCTTTTGTGAAAAATGCTTCATTTATAATAATATTTTGCCTGTATATAGCTCAGACCTCTCTACAGAGGCTCAACTAGAATTTTTGAAATATATAACTTAGAAGTGGGTTTATCCATATTTGGCGACAACACAGGGGAGCAATTTGAAGAAAAAAAAACGCCGATAATTATTTCAATGGGTGGTAACTCTGAAAATAATGTGAATTTTTCAAAAATCCTAGTTCAGACTCTCTGGAGAAGTCTTTACTTTATATAAGCGCGTGCGCGCGCGCTCGAAATGTTATTATTTTAGAAGCATTTTTTGTAAAAGAACATTTTGAAAAAAGATTGTTCTAAGTTAATTTTTTACCAAAATAGTATATTTAAATAATTTTTTTTGTCAAAATATCCTTATATAAAACAATTTTATACATGCATTCTAATCTAAGTAACACTAAATATCATGAACATTATCCATTTATGAGCTTTTTTAAACCATTATTTATTTATTTTAAAAAAAACCTTTTAAATGGATAATTTTTATGATATTTAGTGTCACTTGGATTAGAATACATGTATAAAATTGTTTTAAGAATATTATTAGAATAAAATATTATTTAAATGCAATATTTTTGCAAAAAATTAACTCTGAATTACTTATTTTCAAAACATTCTCCTTTTATGAGAAATGCTTCTATAATAATAATATTTTGCCTATATATATAGATCAGACATCCATACAGAGCCTGAACTAGGAATTTTGATAAATTCACATTATTTTCAGAGTAACTACCAAGTGGCATAATTATATATATATATATATATATATATATATATATATATATTTTTTTTTCTTAAAGTTTCTCCACTCTGTAGTATTAAAATATGGATAAATCCACTTCTAAGTTATATAATTCAAAAATCCTAGTTCAAGCTCTCTACGAAGGTTTGAGCTATATATTGGCAAAATAGTATTATTATAAATGAATATCCCATACAAGGAGAAAGTTTTGAAAATACGTAATTCTATGTTCCTTTTTTGCCAAAATATTGCATTTAAATAATTTTTTACTATAATTATATTCTTAAAACCATTTTATACATGTATTCTAATCTAAGTGACACTAAATATGATAAAAATTATCCATTTATACGCTTTTGCAAAATAACAGTTCCGAACGTATTCGGATACCTTAAAAAAATGTCTCTATGGTTGCGATAAAATTTCAAGAAGAATTTCTAAATATCCTGTGATGAACTATTGTTGCTTCTAAATAACAAATATCTCAAATTCTAAGATATGCTTTTATTAATTTTTTTAGTTAGATAATCAAAACAAAATTTCCCGAATTTCGAAAAAGTTATTTACAATGAAGGAAGTATATTACTTCCGTTTTGTATCTCTTAGGAGTATAATATGCTGTTTTTCGTTTTTCTATGTTTCTTTTACTTCTAACTTGAAAAAGCAACTATACCTTTTGCTAATCAAGTTCCTTCAACAATAATAAAACACAGAAATTATTAAACAATGACACACATCAATATTTATTTAACTCATAGACATAGAGAGTGATGAGATAGACATAGAGAGCGTTAAATAAGTTATTAACTATTTAACCTATTAACGCATTTGCCCGTGTCTGACACGGGCGAAAGTGACCGGTAAATTTTCACATGGCAGCAAATTTTCACATTTCTAGTGCACGTCTAAGATCCGTTGTAGTAAAAATATAAATGCAGAGTTTAATTATAATATTGACTACTATTTAAACTACATTAAAACATGTTTTTGTGCGGTTAGATAATGATCACATAAAAAGAAACGACACAAAAAATATTCGAAAAATTTCATAAATACTTGCATATAGCAAACAACTTTGTCGATGTTATACAGAATTTTTTTTATGCGGTGGAGAGGGTCAGATATTTACGAAAAATATTTGAGAGACTAATATCGAATTTTTAATTTACGAGAAATATATATGCCTCAATTATTTACGAAATTTATGAGAAAGCGCTTCCAAACAAAATAAAGAATTAAACTACCTATGGAAACATTTTAGAAACATCTAATATCTCATTGTATACGTGGAAAAGTTTTCAAAATGCACGTACAAAATTCACTGCTACGTCGTAATCTAAAGCGCTCACTTTCCTGTGATGAATTAGTTCAAAATCGCTTTCGTCACTAGAAGATACCGTTTCAATTGAATTATTTTTTGGCATTACAAAGTAAGTGATAAGTTTTTTGAGACGATGGCCTGTTGGTCAGTTGCTTGTAAACGTTACGATAATCAGATATGCATGATCAAAGCTCTTTTCGGAATTTCAAACTCCTTCGGAATTGGTATCTATTTTAAGAAAATGCTTTTCCGATTTATTGGAAAGCTGGATCTCTGCATATATTTTATCCGCTCTTAAAGAATTCGATTCTTCTTTTTCGCCTTCATAATTTATCAAATTATTGATAACGTCACTATCATTGGCAGTTTAGTCTTTAATCAAGCGCGTGCTATAAGCATATTGAGAGAAAACAATTGAACGAGAAATGTCGGGAGACTGTTTATAATAAATGAACAGTGCATTGTGAAGGATATATACGTACATTGATAGATAACATTACAGTGATGCCAAAGCTGTTGAAATTCATATACTGCATAAAAAAATCGCACAAAAATAAAAGTGCATAAAAAAGGATAACCCCAAAACAGGTTTTACTCTCAGACCGAGATCAATCATAATTTATCCTACTTTTCTTTAATTCCTAAATATGCTCTCTTTTACCTATTTTATTTTTCTTTTAATTTCATTCTTAAATTATCTCCATTTACTACTCAATGATTGGTCGAGCTTCTCACCTAAACTTAAATGCAAAAATAGCTCACCCCTCTCTGATCAGCCAATCACGGAAGCTCCACTCGATACCAACTCTTTTTAACTTTTTACATCAAAATAATTTCTCTTTTTAACTCGGACTCCTTTGCTGCAACCGGATCAGCTAGGCATCGCTCCTCCCACTAACATCACAATTTTTTTTTTCTAAGTCAAAATTATTTTCATCAGTTTTTAACTGTATTTTATTTATATTTATAAATTTATTCATATCAAAGTAATTTCTCTTTTTACTATTTTTCTGTAGTTATTTTTTAAATTTAGTTATTATTTATTAAAAAAAGGCAATTTGAAAGCGTTTTAACGCCATCTAAAATGTTCTGAAAGGAGATGAATATTCGGAAGAACTAAGTGCTCTCACCCCACCAAACTATAAACTACAAATCAGATTTTACTGTATATTAAACTATATGAACGATCTATTCTATATTAAACTACACCTAAATATTCACACACACATTTTCCGTCAAAAAAAAAACAAAACAAAAAAAAAAACAAATTGATAACTTTTTATCAGTTTTTCTGAAAAAAAAATCTCATTTTAAGGGGTTAAAATTAAATTATAAAAGCTCCCCCTCTCTGTAAAAAGGGCATTGAACTGTTAAATTTTCTTAAATTTCAATGGATAATGAATTTAAAGGGTTAGCAAGGGAGATTACTGAGTATTTAGATCAATTAAACCCAAATTTAGTAACTGAAGGACTTATTAGTTGTAAGAAGCAATTCATCTTACTATTTAAAAATATCCTCATTGTTGAATGTTTTTATTTGTTTCCTATTCTCTATATTCCCAAAAATAAATTGAACTCATTCAAATTCAAATCTCTTATGAGATAGTCACAATCAATATAGTATTCAATCAGTACCTTATTGGATTTTATAGTTTACAAAAATGCTTTTCTCTCAGAAGAATTTATATTGTTTTCATGGGACATATATATATATATATATATAAAACCGTAAGTGCATGTCATTGTCTATTCTTAATTATTTAAAAAAAAGTGTAAAGATACATTTCAGACACCCTGTACATTGCCGCATTAGAGAAATATTCCACCTAAGTGTTATTTCCTTATTGAAATTTTCTTAAGATTAAAAAGACGGGTAATTCTGAATAAAATTCTTTTAAGATTAAAAAGAATGCCCAGATTTGCTAACAAGTGAATTGGCTATTTTTAATACCATTTTTACAGTATACGTTTTCTTAAGTAGCTCTCTCTGGATCAGAACCTTGACGAGATTGCAAAATCTATGTTTAATCTAAGTTATAAGAAATACACATATCACACTACTGTAACTAAGAATAAATAACTAAGTGCGTATGTTGCTAGTGCTATACAGCAAAAAAAGTCGATATAACAACGCTTTCACTGTTCAACCGAATAAGGTATACCAACTCTTCTTTTTACACGATTTTGAAATAACACGGCACATAAAATTAACGATTTTTTTTACGCGAAATTTTTGTTCTAGTATGAATCTCCCCAAAATATGTAATTATTTCTACTGAGAGTATTTGGCATAACAGTGCCTATCTAAACTTAACTTCTAGTGTTGAATCCTTTACGAGGTGGTGCTTCTGGGTAGATTTTATTATTTCTCTGCAGGCCTGTAGATACGCATTCTAGATGACTAGGTTTGAAAGGAATTCACTATCTAAGCGATTATTAGGCTATTTGATTTAATTTTTGGTATTTTTGGCTTGTCTGAGAGAAATTGTCACTTTGGAATCAAAAAGGTGCTAAAGACTCAATGCTAACGCGTTACTGGTTCTAAAGCTCTGGAAGTTAAATTTTGAGATGCACAATACTTGTCTTCAAGTAATTGGTGCAAAAGTAGTTTTGTTAATAAGCAGAATTAAATATTTATTTCAGTCTTATTAAATTGACAGATATTATCATGATTGTGAGTATGGCGATTGTCAATGCTTTAATTAAGTCATGAGTGCGAATCATGATTCTACTAATCATGATTCGCGAGGAATAAAGAGAGCTGCTGCATATTAGATGGAACAGAACATCAAAGTCATCAAGTGCTGAAGTGTAAAAGTTATTACAATTACACCCGATTCTTTTTTTTACACGGTCTTTCTTTACACGATTTTTAAATAACATGGTATGCGAATTTTTAATGAATTTTCTTTAACACGAAGTTTTTGTTCTAGTACGAATCCCCCCCAAAAATGGGGTTTCGTACCTTTGGATAAGGAAGATTTGATCGAATTTATGACAGTTTATGATAATAAAGAAGTCGATAATGATAAAGTTGAATGTTAAGTTCAGCTATTTACAGGTGATTTAAATTTGCTACAAGTTTGGGACAATATTGTTTTACCCATGAAGTTGACATAGAGCGTGCATTGAAATTTCAACGTAATCTTAAGTTTTGTGCAGCAGGATATCAAAAATTATATTAAGCATCTTGAAAAACCAAAAGAACTGCCGCTAATAACAGACTACATAAAAAAAGCCGTTAATAATGAGAAAATTCTTCATTTGAATCAAGCCAACAGTTATGCTAGACATACCTGACACATCTACTGTTGAAAGCATTTTTGATTCATTTTATAATAAACGTGTACACTTGTTTTCAAATAGCGATGGATGGTTGTTTGTATTTTTATTCCTAATAACGGTTTGAATTTTTATGTGTTGTCTGTACTTATAGACTAAATTTTCACTGTACACTAATTTTAATCTTTTTTTTTTTGTAATAAATTCAATCATTTTTGTTTTATACATATGTAGCGTGGATTTCATCATTCCTTTTTTTGCGCGGTATTTTGGGAAAATATTTTGTTTTTTCATCTTTCACGATTTTTTAAAGTTGGGGAACATATCCTCAAATTTACTATACATCACATGTATTTTTTTACCCGATTTTTTTTGCACGATTTTCTAAAGAACTTATCAACAGTGTAAAAAAAAAAGAGTTGGGTGAATTTAAAATAAACTGAAATTTTGTGATAAAGATGTTGAGACTATTGTCGTATATGTAAATGTATAAGCTGAGTGGCTGGTTAAACTGAGGCCTATTAAAAGAGCCACTATTGTAGAATAAAAGTCTAAAACATTTTTTAATCCTTCGTTAGGCACGTAAATCTCTCAGATGTATAATAAAACTCGGCGCTGTGTCTACATGGAAGGTAGGTACACTCCCTTCCTTCTTCTATCTGCATTTTGTCACTCGCCCTAGGATTCCGTGTAAAAGACGATAGCGATTTCTTCATATTTTGGATGGCAGGGGCAATAGAATCTGACAGATGCAGCGCTTTATGACTTTGAACATTTTCGTTAATATTTTGACTTTTTTCCCTTGTGAAATAGTGTAGTTTTCAGTTTTAAACGAAAATAGTCCGAAACAAGTATTTTGTAACTTCTGTATGATAGTTTATTTATTTATTTGCTGGGAGTTGAGATACTTCTGAGAGATGCCACGCGCCTAACCAGAACTGTATTTTATTCAATTCTCAATGTAGCTGGAATAAACACCCAACATATCTATATGGGAGTTAAAATCACTTGGATCCTCACGCACATATCTAGGAAAACTAGGTCACGAACTTTTGAAAGAGCATCTGCAAAGATGGTCTGAGTGTAACATTCTCATGCCTTATTCATTTTGACTCAGGATTGAAGGATTGATCTGATATATAACACCCCATTCAAGAAAAGAAAAAAAAAACCCAAGATAAACATTATCAGAAACTTGGAAGAGAGGGTACTGTTTCTTCTTGTCAGGACATCAAGAAAAGATTATTAATTTTTTTAAAAGTATTATACGAAAAATTTATGTGCCTTGAACATTGTAAGGGGATTTGTGAAGACTGCAATAAGGCATCTTAAAATGCAAACAGTGGTGACACAGTGATAACTAACCATTATTTTTTTAATGTTTTATCGTTTAAATATTTCACACAGTTCCTGATTATGTTTTAAATATTATTTCAGGTCAAATATATTTTAATGGCAAATCTCACAGATAAAATGATTAAATCATCATCAAACGTAAGTATGAGGTGATGCATCCGAGAGATGCTGCGTGCCTAAGGACGGAACTTCTTGACGCGTGCCTAGTGGAGGGTTAATGATATAGGATTAAACTTAAGAACTTGCTAATGAGCAAGACACTTTTAACAAAAACGACTCTTCTAAATGATTAAATCGGTTGCGTATGGCCCATCAAAAATTCCTCAAGCATAAAAAAATATATCCGGAGATTCCAAGGTCTAAATGGCATTAATTCAATTAAGAAAGTTAACGCATCAATACGTAAAAGGAAGGAAATCTTTTCTTCAACAAAGGAAGCCGTCAAAATACCATGATTGTCAAATTGAAAAGCAAAAACTATTTTAGCAGAAAGAAGAGTTAAATAATGATGTTAATTAATATTTGCAAATGCAAATGAAGGATTTTTTTTATCTTTATTATGCCCACGTTGTGGGATTCAGATAAAGTTTTAACCTTTTTTTGTCAAAAAATAATTCTTCTACCTGACAAATGTTTTGATGTACTTCACTTATGAATATTCTAATTTGTTGAAGGTACGCCTTTTAAGTCAATAAACTTTTTCTTAGGTGACATCTTTAAGTTTTTATTGCTCTAGTATAATTTTAGCATAAAGCGCAATTTTAGTAGAAAGCGTAATTTTAGCATAAAGCGTAAGCTTTTTTATATAAAGTGCAATTGTGTGATGAGACAACAATTTGAGTGCCATTTATGAACAATTATTTATGATGGGCTGATATAATTAAATGCAAGAGATTGTAAGTATTTTGAAGGAAGTAGTTTTGTATTAGAATTTCAGGTAAAAAATGTGAGAAGCCGTTTCTTAGACGGCTTAATAATTCTCATGAATAAATTTTTTTCCGGTTTCTCTTTCATCATTTAAGACAGTCTTAGGTCTGTACCCAGTTAAATCTATATAATTTATTCAGAAGCCAAGGCGGAAAAAACTCTTTTTATAAGAAGATACAAAATAACATTTATTAGCAGTAAGGTTTATTTGACAATCCTGACAGAGTACTTAATGTATTCCAGCACATTGCTAATAGAGTCATGACATCATATGCATTTCTTTTCATATATAACCGAAAAGATGTGGAGGATTAAATTTATGTTTTTTACCCTAGTTTCCCATCTTTATACGCATTTTCATTTCCAGTATTATTTCAAGTTTGAAAATCTCGTATATTAGATATAAAAAACAATTTTATGCATAAATCACAATGTACGAGAAATTGTAATTACAAAAAACTAGGAAGAAAACGAAGAACATTTGAATCTTTGATTCAAGAGTAAATGGTAAAAAAAAATTATTGCTTAAAATCAAATTTATGAAAGCAGTTTTTTTCTATAAAAGGGTTATAGGAAACTAAGAAAATAAGAACTATATTTTAAGAGAAAGATTTAGATGGGTTTTTTTTCATATTACTCGAAGCTAAGAATACGGGGTTAAAATGTTTTTAAGGTTTTTGAAAAAGCACATCGAAGTTTCCATACTTATATATAATTAAGTATTATATATACATCCTTATACATCTACAAAATATTATTGGCCAGAAAATTGAGAAAGTTGAATTGAATTGCAGGTAAACTTAGTATTAAATTTTCGGTGAACTTAGATTAGAGATGTAGGATTTATTCAGACTTTTTAAGCGGAAATTGGTTTCCGAGCACTTTTTTAAAGTAATGTAAAAGAAAGAAAAACATTAAATTTGATAACATTTCTACATATAAATGAAATTGTACCTATCAATTTCAGTATATGATGATTAAAATCAAATCACAGCATCAGATTTTTAAACAATGTAACACAATCAAAATGATCTGTTAGGTAAAGATGTCGGAAGTCTTATACCTCTAACAGAAAACTCTTGTTTAAGGTATCCAAACATGTTCAGAGTACTTTCGTAAAAACAGTATACTGAAACATATTATAAATACCATTTTAGGGATCAATACCAATAACTATATTAATAGTTGACCGACAATATTTCCAATAAATTATTGAATATTTACAAAAGGCACAGTTACCGTGAAATTTTAGCATTTTTTAAAAAAAGCTTTTAAAGCAGTTAGAAAAATTGTAATAAAATTATATCAATAAAAAAATTACTTAAGTAAACTACATATCCTTATCTAAGAAATGTACTAAATTTTTAATGTTTTATTAAAATATAAGGAGTTTTACACTGTTGATCGAATAAATATTATAAGAAATGGGACATGTACACTGCTAACTACACAAAATGCCATACCAAGAAGGACCAAAGATATCACGTAGAAATTTATTTGGCAGATAACATATTGTACAAAAATCAAACGATTAAAATTACGACCTCTTGTGACGTATGGATGATGACAAAATCAGTTGTTAGTGTACTTCACACAGCTGGCTTTAGTGGTAAGACACTTAGATTTCATTTTGGCGTTTCTTTTTTCTCTCTGCCTCTTAGCGTCAGATGATGTCGAGAATTCATTGAATAAAGTTCCCTTTTTAAATTTAAGTCTGATTTTGACTCGAAGCATGTCATATATGTATATATAATTGCTTCTTTTTCCTGTTCTTAAGAGTTGAGCTATATTAAAATAAGAATGAATTGTAATTGTTTCTACTTTTGTAAGACTTCAATCGTAAAATTATAATTAAAAATTCAGGTTGACAATAAAAAGTTGGAACACAATAAACTACACTGCTGGCCACACAAAATGCAACATGAAGAAGAACCAGAAATATCCCAGCGAAATTAGTTTCGCAGATAACATGTACAAAGATGAAATGATTACAATTACGGCTTCTTGTGAAGTGTGGATGATGACAAAATCAATTGTTAGTGTAGCCACCATTGTGGCTATAACCACTGTCATACGCCTCGGCATAAAATCAAAGAGGCTTTGCATGTATCCTTGGGTGGTGTATCCCTGGCCAGTAGATGTGCAAGCATGGGCCACACGTTTAAGATTGGCGATAGATCGGGAGAACAACAAGGCGAAGGAAGCAATTCAATTTTATGGGTAAAGAAGAATTCTTGAACATTACGTGCCACGTGTGGTCGCGCATTATCCTGTTGGAATATGGCTGATGGCAAGCTCTGAATGTATGGGAGGACCACATGCTACAACACCTCAGAGATGTACCTCTGGCTGTTCGGTGTACCGGCAATGCTTACTAGAGAGGCATGGCAGTGAAATCCAATACCACCCCAAACCATGATACCTGGTGCAGGACCAGTGTGGCGATGCATAACGCAACAGTTCAGCAGCCTATCACCCCGGTGTCTTCAAACTCGAATCCGACCATAGTGATGTTGCAAGCAGAAGCGGGATTCGTCAGTAAACACAATGTCGTTCCATTTCGTTGTTCATGTACGTTGTTTATTGCACCATTGGCGGTGCAAACGCCTGTAATTTCCAGTGAAGGGTAATCGAAGCCATGGATGCCTTGAGGACATTTCACTCTGCGGCAAACGGCGTCGAATGGTACGAGCGGACACCGAATGATACGTAATAGACTGTCGTGCTATGGTTCATGATGTGGCTGCATGATCCCTCACTTCTATGCGCACAATTCATCTGTCATCACGGACAGTGGTGCAACGAAGTGGGTGCGATCGGCCCCGTCGGTCCGTCGTTTCCTCCTGCATCCAGAACTGACAGATACGCATCACAGTTGCTTGGTTTCGTCCAACACGTTGACCAATTTCTCTGAAAAAAAGTCCGCAATCCCTATAGGGGCTACGCTTCTTCTTCGGTCGAGTTCAGAAACGTGGTCAAAAGACGCTCGATTACTTCCACGAGGCATTGGTAAACAGCTTATCGGAAAAAAACACGCGAAAAGACAACTGCTGTATTTCAAATCGACAATCTTTTTTCCCTTTACATAGTGCTTGCGGTTGACGCTACGGTCGCCCGTGATGTGCGTCTTCGCTATAATACTCTAATTGCATATTTAATCGTCACCAACACATGATGCAAATTTCACATGGTTTGCAAGCTTCCTTCAGAATGTTGCATTTTTCTTAGGTCAGCAGTTTATATAAGGGTATTATTGAAATAACAGATTACAATTCAATAAACATTCATAAAGTGAGATTTATTTCAGAACATTCCCTAGAAAATAATATGAATATCAGGTTCAAAAAGTTTCATAGATATACATCCATAATATTTTGAGTTATCAGACTCTACATGGAAGATTTTGAGTAATTTAAAAAAAAGGGCCCACTTCTGATAGATTAATGATCCACTTCTAGTATTTCTAATTTTATGTAATTCCTTGTAACGTGGTCTCTATGTAACGTGAAAACAAAATGATACATGTTTTGTTCAGTCAAAAGAATACTCTATTCAATAAAATACAAAAAATATGCGTTTTGATAGAAATTGATAATTTCAAGGTGTTTCGGATATCTTATATAAATTATATTTTATGTGTTTTTATCTGTCATAAAAAAGTCTCATATTAGTTAAAGTTACCAAAAATAAATAAATAAATAAAATAACCTACACTAAAAACTAAATGAATATATATAATAGAGTGCACTTGTAAAAATGTTTTTCAAAAGGCAATATCCAAGGAAAGTACTTGTTTTCTTGATATATTCTGCTCAATATGTTCACAACATTTTCTAACGTATTCCTACAAACTAATAATTATAAATATAGATTAAAATTTATATTTTTTATCATCATAGTGAATAATATTAATACCTTGCTCATATGAGCTAACTTAAATTTATATTATTTTACTAAATAAAGCATATATATAGAAAGAAGTTAATTATTATGTTCGAAATATTACAATACCTTATGATTACGTAAGATTTGCCTTCTCAAAACAGATAATTCTCCATTGAAACTTAAAATATGCTGTTAAAATGTATGCACAAATAATTCACATAAGATAAGTATGTGACTGCATTATTTCCAAAAACATGCGATGTCTCCTAATTAGGTAAGAGTAATCCACTGACCAGCTTTGTCGTGTGTATTTCAATAGTAAATAAGGTGAGATCAAAGGACTTCGCTAGGGCAAATATATGGCTTAAATATTTAGATTCCCACTGAAGCTCGCAGGAATATTCATATCTTCATTTATTATAGTGTCACTCACAAGCAATTTAATTAGCTTGTATGCCCAATGAGACTTCTGGATTATTATCTTCAGCTATTGTGGGGTTATGATCGCACTGCTTATTAATAGGTGCATAAGAAATTTTACTCGAAATTGAGTAAGTTTTAAGCCCTTTTACGTATGGAACTATATTTCTACTTCCCCTAAAGTACTTATAAGTACTTTTTTACAAAGTTATGCAAACTAATATATATATATATATATATCACTCTCTCTCTCTATATATATAAAGTTTTTCGTGATGCTGCAATAAATCTATTTCTAAATAAGGTATAGTTAGTAAAAATGAGTAATAAAAAGTTGAATTTAACTTGTAACAGGTCTATCCACGATTTTTCCATTAATCCTCTTGGGTAAAATTTATTTTTTTAACTATGAGTTCAGTTGAAAACTTTTCTTGGTGAAGAAGACGAGATTTACGCAAATAATAACTTCTATTTAAGCGTTTGCATTAGAGTAGACGAGGATGGTTGATGGTTAATTGCGGAGTTAGAAGCAGGAATAAGATTATGACCGGAGGCCGCATAATTAAGCAAGTTATCTAAAGAGAGTACAAGTAAGGGAGTCAAGAGCGCTCCAGTTTTCAGATAAGTGCGTTTATTTATATGATAGGTAAATTAATCCTCAGCGAGAATTGTTCTTCCGGGTTTAATGTTTAGTGTATTCTCTCCCTTTAATGGTGTAGTGGGATTACGTGAAGGTACTAATAAAATTGTGTTTAAATTACTATGGCTGATATTTGCTCGAACCCCCAAACACTAACTTCTTCAGTAACGTGACAATTTGAAGTAGAATGCCAAGAAATATTTGCCTTGGGGGTCCCACCCTACCTTCCAGTGCTTTCTCGAAAAATGTGCTTACGCCATAGATCGTGATGTTATAGATTTCTCCAGTAATTTCCTGAAGCATCTACATGGTAGTCAACTAATCTAATAAATTAATGAGTTCAAAAATTTAACATTAATCTCAAACTAAAAAAAGTAAATAAATAAAAAGAGTTAAAAAAAAGATTATGATTCATATATTGAACATTTTAAAATAATATAGGAAAGTGTATATATATATATATATATATATAGTTTAATTTTTTTTCATTTGCACACAGCTGGTGGGAAAAATACAAGTCTTAAAAATTCACTTTAAAAGCCTATTTAATGGGATAAATGTAAACGAAAGCAAAGAATGTATCAATCTAAAATAAAGATCGCCTACTTGTAATTGTGTGTGTGTGTGAACAGAGAGAAATTCAGACATTTTTTCACGATTATAATTCTAGATTGCAAAGAAATGCTTGCTTCGTTCTATTTTTTCAAAAATCAGAATTTCAAAGGTACAAAGAACACGAAAAATAACAAATCAACTTTTTTCTGTAATGCGGTCTGAAATAAAAACAAGAAATAGAAAATTACATTGAAGTATCTAAGAAAATAGAAGAAAAGAGCACAGCCCAAATTTTTAAGTTAATTATAATTAGCCTTCATTAAGCAGATTAACCGAAAGCGCATCAAAATACAAACAGTTTCCTATGGTGTAATACTTCTACACATCACTGTTCATGATTAAGAGAACATAGAGAATGTGCACAAAATATTAATAAGGGTCAAGTATCCTGTTCAAAGAAGACATTCCCAGAATTAATTACCGACTCTCTGCTAATTCATTTATTTTATTCTGTATTACTGAAGGTGAATTATTTACGACGTTTGCTACATTATTAATGGCATAATTGGTTATTCAAACTTCAAAAGATGATCCGGTTTGTATGTGTGTGTGTGAAGAGGTTATTTATTTGAAAGAACCTGGATTCTTTGGTGAGGTTTAAAATATGTTTGTTCGTGATTGATAGTTACACATGTATGAATCATAACATCATGAGAAAATGCTTGCACAACCATGTATAAATAAAAGTAGAACTTGGACAAGCAATTAGGGCTTCATTTTAACTGGGAATCTTGAATTTTTCTCTATTTTGTTATTTTTTTTAAATTCACAATGGTACGATTTTTCAGTTTTAGAACTTTAAATTTTATTTAATATTACGTGTTGATGTTTACCGTAAGATCCGGCGTATAATGCGCACTTTTAATACAAAAAATAAGGTCGAAATTTAAGGGTGCGTGTTATAAGCCGGGTATAAAAATGATAGCCATAAAAATAACAAAAGAAATGAGCATAAAAAAAATTTACTTCTACACATATCGAAGTACTGCTTATTTAAAAGAAATATAAAATGCCTTATGAACTAAAAGAGTTGTAGTTCTAGAAGTATATTATTTTTTTTCAAAAGTCTGGGATAATACCTCGAATGAATTGGCATCAAAACACAACAGCAATGTATATTAACATTTCAGATTTCTTTGTAAAAAAGGGGGTGTGCGTTATACGGTGAATATACCAAAAATTTAAAAAATGAAGCTTGAAAGTATAGGTGCGCGAGTTATACGCAGGATTTTACAGTTTATCAATTTTGCTTTTAATGTTGGTATCAGTAGTTCTTTTCTTGAACCGACTTTCTTTAAAATAATTTTAGTTATGTTTACTTATGTGTTACTCTCTTATACTAATATTTTTCTTATTTAGAAACCCAAATACATTTGAGCTTTTATACGCTTTTCAAATACATCTTTATTTTTCAACTCGAGACAAATATGAACTGAACTCTGATAACTGAACTCTGATATTTTATAATAGCTTCCCATTTCAGTTATTTTTGTGTAATTTTCAATACATGAATTTGTATTTTTAAAATTTTTCTTCTAGCAATAAAGTGGCTTATTGATTGTTTATTTAAGTTGCCTTTCCAAGCTGCGTGGAGTGGAGTGTTGATTCTTTTGGCGCAAGACCCAAGTTTGGCTATACTGCGCCACACATTCGTTAATATATTAAAATTTTAAAAATATATTTAAATATATATGTATTGTACGTATATAAAAATGTATTTTAAATTGTTAGATTAAAAATAATATAAAATTGTGTGTGTGAGCAAAGTATTTAAAAATGCAGAAATGTAAAATTTTATAGATATCACTTTTTTTTAAAAAACCTAATGGTACAATAGAATCCCTAAAAAAATTATATTTGATGTAAAACATCAATTGAGCGAAAAAATGCAAAAAGGTTTGGTATATGGGAGTTTCCCCAACCACAGATCAGTCAAAGTTAAAAGATTGGTTTTAAAAATGGTGTTTCTTTTAGTTGAATACTTCCGACATTCTATTAAAATGTGTAAAATGGAAAGGTCACATTGACAAAAGTCGCATACTGGCGGACTCTCTCCTAGCAACAAATGTCTATGCGTTAGACGGGTGTGTACGATACGAAGTCGAGCCAAGCGGACATCATGTCTTCGTACTGGTACCGCTGCCCAATGAGCAGTGGAAGGATGAGTGCTATGTATTTATCCTTCCACTGCTCATTGGGCAGCGATACCAGTACGAAGACATGATGACAGTCCAAGCTGCGCGAAGACTATTGACAATAGATTTTGTAATTTTCGATATCGATCAAGTGACGAGGGTAATAACTCAGCTGGCATCCTACTCTCTAAACTTCTGCAGCACTTCAACTTGAGGATTTTGCGCTTCGATAGATTTCACGTGTATGAGCCACTCTGTGCGGTGGACCTTTAGTGGCACCAGGACTTATACAATCGACTCTAGAACGCCGTCCTCGAGCTCGTGACGATGACCATGATACTACTGCGGCCGCCCTATAAAGGCCGGTGTTATTTCTGTAAGAGTCATTGGTTCAAATCCTGGTGCCACTTAAGACCTGAGGCTTAGAGGGATGATGTACGTTATGTTTTTTCAGGCTCAAAGACTTCATATGGTACAATGCTGAAGTTTGAAGAGTTAGTGAATTCGCAAGAGAGAGTGTTGCCATCGTCACTTGAACACATTTCAAAATTATTAGTTACATCGTCAGTAGCTCACGTATATCTTTGAAATATAGACGTTAATAAGCAAACAATCTATTTATCTATAAAGTAGAGCTTGAAATAAGTTTCAATACGTTCATTTTTCTGTCAGTTTTGTGGAATGAATTCTTGTAATATATTTTCAAAAGCCTTTTTATAACCTTTTGTACTTCTCAAATCTAACTTAAAACATAACATAGATCTAAATTTTTCCAAATAACAATTACTTTAATTCATTATTTAATTTATGATAAATTTTAGACATTTTCGCTTATTTCAAATAAACCGAGACAAAAAGGCTTTTTTGGTCTTCCATATGAGAAAGCAATAAACTTCTATGATTGTTTGTATATTGATTAAAATCCTTATTCTAAAAATTCAGTCGATTCAAATCGAAGATTTATTAATTAATAAATACTGATAAATTATATGCTGATTATAATAATGCTAGTGTGTAACGATACATTTTTATGTTCGAGTTTCTTTTTAGCAGGATAATATGCATGCCAAATGAAAGAGTTCAAAATAATTTAATAAGTTTCTCGAAGCAGAAAATACGACATAAGAAAATAATTTACTTAGAACAATTTTATTTTTAATGTAAGCTAGAGATACTGAGAGTTACACCCCCCCCACCCCCCACACACTTAAATGATTTTAATATGTTACTGTGAACGCAGGCATCCACATGCACGTGCAAAAAACGAACCCTCTTAGCATTGTTTATAATCTGCTGTGGTATGATGTTTTAAAGTGATGTTGTAGACGATATTTTTTCAAGAATAGTATTTGAATATAACAATAAGATTTTACATTGTGTTTCAGCTTGGTTTTACACCAAAGTGAGGCTGTATTATAGTGTGTTCTTGAATATTTTTATAACAATATGAGAAAAAAATGATTGTGATTCAAAATTAAATGTATATATATCATATTTCTCAGATAAACATTTCCTAATTCGTCGTAGTATTTTTGTTTCATTTTTGTCGCTTTGTTCTCCACAATATTTCATTTTGTTATCCGTCTGGTGAAAAAAATATGGAACAGCTGGAGACTGTACAGAAAAAATTGTTTTTCAAATAAGGAATGCGAAAGAATATTACTTTTATTCTCATAACGGGATTCTTAAGTAAGGAAGAACCAAGGAAGGATAAACAGGGAAGTAATATGAAAGAAATTAACATTTTTCCCTACTGAACGAAACAAGGCAGACAATTCGCATTTGTATGCTTTCTTAGAAATCTAACTGTTAGGGGGAAAATAATACAAATTTATATTTTTCAGTTCTGAAACATTATTACAATTGAGATATTCATTGTATGATTCTTATTCTATATATATTACTTTATAAATCACATAAGTATATAAGAACAGGGTTAAAGCGCATACTTAGGGCTTCCAATTAGAATAATGTTTTACAAACAAGATACTTCCAGCTGAAAAATTCTTGATGTGTCAGAAACTGTGTCAGTAAAAATCCCAATTGTATCGAGACAAGTATTTTTCGTATTTGTGAAGCAATACATTCTGTAAATTACCATAATTTTATATACTACAAATTCACACAAATCATGTGAGTTTCCTTAGATAAGTCTTATAATGTGCGAGTGACCAACTGAGATTAAGTAATCATATTCTTTTTTTTAACTCAAGAGTAATTTTATAAACAATACTAAAAATTTAGATAATCAATAATTTCGCTGAGAGAATTAGGTTAACATAAATATTAAATTTAATAAAATTCTTACGATTGCAGAAACACGAAAAAGTGGCAAATAAGAAATAAATATTTAATTGAATTTTATTCGCGTCTTTAAATAACAGTAAAGTAAACAAGAAATTCACTGTGTTATTCTTAATTAATTTATTTCGAAATTATAGAAAATTCCCAGTGTAATGAATATGTTACGAGGGCTTGTTTGACCTTTCATGTTCACAAAATGACTTATATACAAAGTCAAATAATTAATTAAGAATCCCTAGATTTTACAAAACTACTAAATTGCTTAATTGAAGCTAGAAATATTTGCTTGGATTACGATAATCAAATCAGACAGAACAGAAGTTAAGATTTAGTTACAGCACAAATAACTTAATTATTTCCCAGAATGTCTCTCTCGTAGTAGTAATTTAATCACAGTAAATTCTAAAGACAGTAACTTATGCTATTTTTCTATCATAGAGAAGTTACGTACTTGATAAAATGTTCCAACTAAGTCTTACTTTGACAGACAATGTTGAAGTAGACAATCTCAATTTTGTAGTGTACTAGGCAGTTCTTTGAAATCCAATATCCTTTAGTACAGGACATGGATTTGCAACCTGAAGTCTTCTGGAATATTAAGTTATTCCTTCTGAATAAATTTGAGTTTGTCAAACAATTTAGTTATTTGTATTATTGTGTTTTGGCTTATTTTTAATGCTATAGCAAAATAATGTTTTTGCAGGACTGTAAACAATAAAATTAAAAAATTTCCATAAAATCCAATATATCTTTTAGGATACTACACAGATGGTGTTCATACTTCATTAGTTTTTTTCTCGTGTGAATCGATGGCTTTTTCTTGATCAGAGGTTCTTTAAATTTGAGGGATGGTGATTCCTCTTTTTTGTACAAAAATTTTGTGTGAACCCTTAAGCACTACGTAAAGTTTACCCGCCCTTGGGTACTTCTGTATGGTTTGATTTGTAATGTATTATTGTTTTGCTGAAATCAACATTCTCAATATGTTTTCACTTTGGACATAACGATATAGATTTTTAATTAACAAAATAAACAAAACATTGTATAATGTAATTACATGGTAAATTATACATAAAACTATAATCTGTTTATTAAATGTAATCATTTTGAGTTCACTTCTGTGATCCCCTTTTATTAAATTTTAATATTATAATAAATCCAAGATTTAAGTAACTGTTTTGGAAGGATGATCTTGATTATTTTTAGTTACTTTATTAAATCTTAGAATATAATAGACGACACCATCAGACGAAGTACTTCCCCGATATTCTTTAAATTTGATCGACACTCCAATAAGAAGCTAAATAGACAATTATCTACTGGCTTTCTTCAATAAGAGAATTAACTGTTTATTTAAACAGTTAAAGTACTATTATTATTAAGGGTGAACAAATTATTTTATGCGGAAAACTGTACCAAAAAGACTAAAAGTTTTAGCAACCCTTGCTGTAAGTCACACCACCCCTAGTTTAAGAAACACGGGTTTTGAATGAGTTTTTTTTGGGGGGGGGGGGGCGGCTGGTTGGGATAAAGAAAGAGATGTTTTTTTTTTTCTGTAAATAAAACATGTAAATCTATCTTCTGATTGTATAAGTTTATTGTCACATTGTGTTCCATTCTTCTCAATATTAATCTTCCATTGTAAGAAAAATCTGCGACAATCATAAGGCTTTAACCGAAACCTTTTTTTGTGTGTTATTGGAACTGGTTCAGGTATGTTTTTTTTCCATATTTTTGATAGTGCTTTGATAGTGCACTTTTTGTTTCAGATGTTTAGTTAAGTCTTGATAAATTTTATGGTTTTAGTTTTGTAAACTGTTAATTTTGGTTTGTTATTGTTACAAATGTCTTTAATCAATGTTTCCATTGGCTGTGTATTTTTCACAATTTTAATTACTTTTTTACCTTACTTTAGAAACATTCAAAACATTACATATATTGATAGATAATGATTGAAATAATGCTAATGATTGATAGTTGGTCATAATTCCTTTCTTTATGATGAGTAATGCTGTTTATTTAGCACTTAAAAACTCTATCAGGCAGTTCACATCATTTTATAAATACGGAATAAGAATATTTATTCCAGAAAAGTACAAGAACGTATCTTGAAACCGCAGCTTGTTGACATCTACCATTTTGAAAGAAGAATACATTTTAAAATATCGACGATAGTATTCAATTCCAAAATAAGCTTGTTTACAGGAATTTTTCCCCTAGAATATTTCAAAAAAATCCATTATCGAAGTCATTCTAAAAACGGGTAAGCACTCTATGTTCATGCGAAACCTTTAGCGTATTTTGTCCTTTAATTTTTGTTTTGTTGACTAGAATTATAGTAGCTTCCATAATAGAATACTATTTTTGGCAGTTAAAGCAAATTAAGAAAAAAAAATACGTGAATTCATAAGTGCATATTATAGATTTTTTTCTACGTGATACAATTAGTTATGAAAGTAACATGTCATTTTAATGTTATTAATTGCTTAGTTTTATTATAACAAATTACTTAATTGTACTATAATTGATTGTGCTTCATTATTTTATATTTAGGGATTGAAATTCCTTAATTTTGACATCATTAGAGTATCGATAAACTACATAGTATGACCTTTTTAGAATATGAATTAAATGAAGAATTAATTTAGAATATGAATGAATTAATGTGGGCTCCTAGCACGAAAAGTTCCGAAATCCTTGTAAAAGGAGTACGTATTTTTCAAATAAAACAAAGTATAGGATTTCCGAAAAGTATGATTACACTTTCAAAAATTAATTAAAATAAACGAATG
Source organism: Trichonephila inaurata madagascariensis (assembly GCA_019973955.1). Taxonomy (NCBI): domain Eukaryota; kingdom Metazoa; phylum Arthropoda; class Arachnida; order Araneae; family Nephilidae; genus Trichonephila; species Trichonephila inaurata. The sequence continues at coordinate 97,297 of BMAV01021209.1, read as the reverse complement.
AAGATTTTCAAATAAGGATTTTTGAGTTCCATGAAGAAAATATTAAAGTTTCTGTTTAATAAAATACTAACTAGATGGCGCAACGTCCCCAGGTTTCAACATTCTCGTTTCAAAATGGCTTCACTGGAAGAACAAGCGCAAACTGTAGCATGGTTAATCGAATTTAAAACTACAACTCACACGTACTGCGTTGTTGAGGCACTACCACGCTGGTATTTGGAAATGAAAAAAAAAAAAATTCCTCATACGAAATGGATGGAAAGAGGAAATACAATAACATGGCCGCGCAAATCTATGGACATAACATCTTTGAATTTCTTGTAGGGATACGTGAAAATGATTTTTTACCAATCTTCAATTAGTGACACTGATGGAATGAAAAGCTAAATTACAGTGGCCATTCAGAATGTTGATCTTGCAATGTTTCATGCAAAGTGTCGTGAAGTTTCGTATAGACTCGATATGTTTCGCGCAACTGATGAAGTGCATATTGAAATCATGTAATAAAGCATTATAAAAAAAAAAAAAACCTTAATGTTTTCTTTATGGAACAAAAAGAAACTGTCAGTGAATATTTTTATTTATTTATTTTTTGTAATTAAAGTACTACTTGTGACACCTTTTTTTTTAAAAAAAAAAATGGAGATATGGGGATTTTTTTGTGGTTTTTAGATTTATTTAGTATATTTTAAGAAAAATATGCTAAAATTAAGAGGAGGAAAAGAAATTATTATTACTAAAGTGGGAAAAACTGGGTAAAAATTTACAAAAAAATTACATAAATGGGGTCCATCCTGTACAAAAAGTTTATGAACAAATTTTCAATTTTGGTATGTTGCTTTACTATTCATTTTTGAAACGATTTTCAGGATAAGAGATATTTTAATTTTTACAAAAATAGAGCACTTTATCTTAGTTATTATATAAAGTTGCTTAGGAAAAAACAACAGTGATTATATTCACATAAGGGACTGTAAAATTTTGTAATAAAACAGTGATTGATAAATCTGAAAGTTAGAACACTTCTACTATTTAACAGAACATACTCAAAAAATTTTAGTTAATTATTTTCAAAGCTTTTTGAACAATCGCTGTTTCCATTTGAGCATTAAAAAAAAAAACGCATTTCGAGTAAAACACATTCTAAAGTATGACATCTTGCTTAATGTAGTGGCATCTGCTTTCACTAAAAACTTATAGTTTTTGTTCTATTGAATGGGAAATAATAAAGTTGGTATTTTTATAAAGCTAATAAAATGGCATGTAATGTGAAATCATAAAAAAAATTGTCAATTTTTAGCGAAATTCACAATTTTAGGGTAGTCGAATACCTTAATATTTGAAAGTGTTGTCATACTTCTCAGATACCCGGTATTTTAACTTGTAATAAACTTATAAGAGTAAGAGTGATTAAAAAGGATTATTTTTTTCCTTCCACTTTTGAAGTTTATAAATTGTTGCATATATTACACATTAATATTTATACAATTTAATGACTTCGAAAAAAAATGACAACATTCATTTAGCTATAAGCGATTTAGTTTATTTCATGGAAAATTCCGATTTACAAATAAAAAAATAATAATACAATATTTAAGATATTATAAGTTTTTATATAAGCTGAGATAGAAGTCAGTTCGTGATTCTTGTATTTATGTGTGGCTTGACACATCTGCATTAAAAAAAACAAATTTTACAAATAAACAGAAAACCGCGACATTGGATTTTCACTTGATAAAGAAACCTGTTTTCTGCGTTTTAAAGCTGTAAATCAAGTCGTTATAATGTTAATTTAAAGTAACTCACAAAAAGTTTTTTTTTGTTTAAAACAATTCGTAATTCTTTTTTTTTATTTTTATTTTAATCCTCTGCAGGAAAATTCGGAATTTTTTTTCTACTTCTTTAAGGTATCCGACTACGTTCGGAACCGTGATTTTGCAAAAGCGTAAAAATGAATAATATTTATGATATTTAAGATCACTTAGTTTAGAAAATGTATATAAAATTATTTTAAGAATATTATTACAAAAAAAAATTATTTAAGTACAATATTTTGACAAAAATGAACATATAATGACCCATTTTCAAAATATTCTAATTTTGTGAAAAATTCTTCTAATATAATAATTTTTTGCTTGTATATAGCTCAGACCTCTGTACAGAGGCTACACTAGAATTTTTAAAAGATATAGCTTAGAAGTGGGTTTATCCATGTTTTACGACAACAGAGGGGAGAAATTTTAAGAAAAAAAACGCCGATAATTATTTCAATGGGGGGTAACTCTGAAAATAATGTGAATTTTTCAAAAATTCTAGTTGAGCCTCTGTACAGAGGTCTGAGCTATATACAGCCAAAATATTATTATAATAGAAACATTTTTCACAAAAGGAGAACATTTTGAAAAAAGGTTATTCTAAGTTAATTTTTTTGCCAAAATAGTGTATTTAAATACATTTTTTTGTCAAAGTGTCCTTAATTTTATTCATGTATTTTAATCTAAGTGACACTAAATATCACGAAAATTATCCATTTATACGCTTTTTTAAAATCACGGTTCCGAAAGTAGTCGGATACCTTAAAAATCAGAAAAGACCACAGAGTATTCCCGGTTGGAGAATTACATATTAAATAAAACAAATAATTATGTGTATAGTCTAAATAAATTAGAATCATCACTGGTTAATATGAAATGTTTGCATAGATGTAATCAGCTGCAATATTCTTTTCAATTTTTTCTTAAGAAATTTTTAAAATATAAAGATGGATATATGGGTGCATATTTGTCCTTTACCTAGATAATATAAAATCAAAAATTACGTTTTCATACTTTTCTCAGAACCATTTCATATCTCTAAGAAGACTTTTATGTTTCCGGAAGTGAAGTTAAGAGTAAGATAAATAATAATAATACTTTGTTAGAAAATCAACAGAACTTCTTGCAACATAATTTTTTTTTATGTTACATAATAAATAATTGAAATCATTCATCATATTTCTAATATAATTTCTTAAGGTAAAATTTCTGTGATAAAATTTTCAATTTGACAATAATGAGATAAAAATTTGATCTTGTCTATTACTGTAAAATTTTCTTTATTTTTTCTTATCAGTGAAAATGATAAATAATTTAAAAATATGTGTTAAATATTAGTAATCATTTGTCAACATCAAATATTTGAATTTCAGTACTCAAATGATAAATACTTAGGTAATATTAACAAGCAGTTGAGTATTATTTCTTTATAAGTATTTACAACAGCATTTCCCAAACTGTGGGGCGCGCCCCTCTAGGGGGACGTGATAACTCTGCGAAGGGGGCGCGAGCACATTAAAAAGTCGGAAACAAAAGATTATTTTAAAAAATTATTAAATTACTGAATGTAAACAAACAAAATACATTCTGACATAATAAGAAATAAATGCGCATTTACACTGTAAAAAAATAGTTATAAATGTATCAGTACTGTAAATGTATTTTATAACTAATTTAACAATACTAAGTTAAGAACAAGTTTAGTAACTACCATTGACCCCATGTAGTTAGGAGGGGGGGGGGTGCCAGCTTAGGTGTCTTCCTCGTTACTTGACCATGGTTCAAAATTGCGAGGTCCGTCACAAAAGCCCTAGTGTAGTTGAAAAGTGCGACGTTAATATTCTTTCACACTCTCACCATTGATCCCATGGGCTTATCATAAATAAAATTATATACAAAAATTAACATTTATCTTCATAATTTTTTGTACGGTTTATAAAATTAATCCCTTAACTGCCGATTAAAAGTTACGCGATTCGTTCTTCAATGCCACCGTTGTCCACTCAGGCACACGTATGTGATGTATTGATAGGGGGGGGGGGAAAAAAGGGGAAAAAAAATAAGTAAATCATCTGAAATAAGTAAATCCTTAGCAAACACTGCCAAGGTCCTTTTATTGTATTCCAAGGCCTTCGGAATAACTTTATGGATAGCATTGCACAGAAAAGATCGTACTTCTGAAAGACATATATGCGTCCGGGGGAATTAACGCTTTGGATGAGCTAGACGCTTATATACATCTGGAGAATTAACGCTTTGGGTGAGCGAGACCTTTATATACATTGGTGGCACTTATAAAAGGTTAAACTCGTATTGTAGCTTCAGCGTCAAAGTATAGTATTATTAAATTCAATACATTGTTATGGTATGAAGGGGGTCGTATTGATAATTATAATTGAATATTGGGTCGCAAATGTTGAAAGTTTGAGAAGCGCTAATTTAAAATGTTAATATATAAAGGGAAAAATTGGAGTAATAGTTATTAAAGACAAATTCGAAAAACACAGGGAAAGTAACTATCGAGAAGAAACTACAACAAGAAATTGTTCTTGATATAAAATGAAATAAGAAACACTAATAGTGTCAAACACTTTCATTGTAACAATTAATGCATTATTACGTAAATAATTAAAGAATAATGAGAATCGAAATATTTTTGAAGAAGTAATTATCTAATTGTATTTATCAACCATGTAAATGTAATGTGTAACCCTGTAATAGCTGCCATATCCATAGATTTCAATGCAATTATTTTCATAGTTTTTATTTACTATGTACAGTTTATGCGACATTGCAAAATTTCGCTGAATAGTTGCTAATTTGACTTTGTATAGTCAAAATCCCAAGAATCGGCAAATAACAAACATTTATTCACAGAACAGTTCGGAAAAGCTATGCTACTAATGAGAAAATGAATATAGATAATGAACATAATAGTTCTGGTATTTACGTT
>BMAV01021209.1:66527-79235 GCA_019973955.1 Trichonephila inaurata madagascariensis | reverse complement strand
GACTAAACTAGGAATTTACTTGAAATTCTTTATAGTAGAATATCATTTTAGCTAAGCCTTTTTTATGTTTTAGATAGTTTTTTTAAACTTATGTTAATGTTGTAATTTCAGTTTTAGTTTTTAGGTCGCTTTATATTTTTATGAGCTGTACCGTTACGTATTATTCTGGTTTGTATTAATGCATGCTGATTGGTTAGATTACTATGACATTTTCAGAGTTTATTTATATTAATAAAGGGAAGGTTTTGTGGAAGAGTAGTATAGCGCGCAGATAAAAAAGACCGAGACGTACGAAATTTGGCATGTTGAAGCTGTGGATGATGCTGATGTTTATCTCTCAGAGCAAAGTCTCAATAGTTTTTTTTTTTTTTTTTTGAAATTTATCGTTGGAGTGGATTTGGGTACATTTTTCTGTCTCTAGTACCTAAATAAAACTTTCTAAGAGTTATGGTTCTTAAACTATCTGAGAACTTATTTCGAACTTTCTTCCTGACTATTATTACCTGGATTTTTTTTATTTATTTTTTACGTAACCTATGACTACATTTTTATGAAAACAGATTTTTCAAAACTCAAAACAAAAAGAAATCACGAATTTCAAAGTTAAAAAATGGCAGTGAAACGTGTCAATTTCCAATTCTTTATAATCGTAATACCCCCCAAAAAATCACAAATAGAGAAACGACGCGACGTTGAATTTGTCCGATATCGGAATGATGATTTAACTTTTTTTTCCAAAAAGAACGGGAAAGGTGAGTATAATCCAGCGTTTCTCAAACTGTGGGGCGCGCCCCCCTTGGTAGGCGTGACAACTCTACAAGGGGGCGCAAGCATATTAAAAAGTCGAAAACAAAACATTATTTAAAAAAATAATAATGTACTGAAAGTAAACAAACAAAATACCTTCTGACATAATAAAAAACAAAATATATATTTACATTGATATATTACACTTATAAATATATTGGTGCTACACAATGTATTTTATAATTAATTTAACAATACTGAGTTAAAAACAAGTTTATTAATTACCAGGGACCCCATGAGCTTGGCATATATATATATAAACAAAAATTAAAACTTATCTTGATAATTTTTGTACGGTTTATAATTAAACCTTGACTGCCGACAAAAGTTTCGCGATTCGTTTCCAAATGCCAACCGTTTTCCACGTAGGCACGCGTATGTGATGTATTGAGGGAGGAGGAAGGAATAAAGAAGCAAAAATAATCTGGAATAAGTAAATCCTTCGCAAACATTGTCAAGGTCCTTTTATTGCATTCCAAAGTCTTCGGAATAATTTTACAGATAGCAGTGCACAGAAAAGATGGTACTTCGGAAAGACGTATATATACGTTCGGGGAAAGTAATGCTTTGGCTGAGCGACACGTTTATATACATGGGGGGCTTAATAGGTAAAAGTCGTATCGTAGTTTTAGAGTCAAAGTATAGTATTGAATTCAGTACATCGTTATTGTATGGGGGGGCATGAAAAGTATGATTGAATATTGGGTCACGAGTGTTGCAACTTTGAGATGCACTGGTATAATCTGTTTGATTTCATACCAATTTTTAATTACACAATCGCACTCTGGGTAAAGCTTATTCTATCACAATCTGCTGAGCGCAATCATTATGTGGAGAATTTTTCTATTTTACGAGTGCTTCACTGGAATGAAAGTAGTTTTAACCCAGTCTAAAAAGTCCAAGCTTGAAGTTAGAATTAATCAGCTGGAGGTGGATGTTTTTGCTATTGTGGAAGCTGGAGTTTATGACATAGTGAGATTTAATTTTAAGAATTGTATAATCTATAATCTAAACAAATCTAGAAAAATTGCAGGTGGTATCCTGTTTGGATTAAGAAATTTGCTAGCAGGGAAATTTTCAGTTGTTAAGAAGATGGAAGGGGTAGACAACAAGTCAGATATAGCGAAATTAGATGTTTGGAAAGAATGAATACATTTTCGAGTTTGTTCTATGTATCTCCCCCCCCCCCCCCAAATAAGCCAGAATCTTTCTCAAACCTCTTCACGCTTGAATCATTGATTATCATAACATTCCCCAAATTGCCACACCGCTTACTCTAACTTCTGATATTTAAAAGCTTCCTAATTTGCATCTTTCCTTCACGCTTCACTTCTTGGGTTTAGTTGGAAAAGAGTTGCCATTAATTCTGGCCCCAAAGTACCCGAAGGGCATGTTAATGAAAAGCCGCGTGAGCCTGTCACAAGACATGTCCCCTTTCCTGCATTACAACGATTCACTTACAAACCCAGATCTTGTTTTTGTGTGTTTCATCCGATTTAGTTCAGGTTACGGAGAGGCAAGTCTTAGAAGACCCAGATTTTGGTCATCATATGATCCTTTGTATTATAAAATTCAAAATCAGAAAAAATGCATATTTTTGTAAGAAGGCGAATAAATCTTAGAATTTTGGAAAGACAAATTGGCAACTTTTTGCCAACATACTAGAAAACAAAGCCATGGATATTAATCGAGAAATCCACAGATGCAGAAAATAGGATTTTTTGGGAAGAGGTGCTTAAGGTAGCGAGGAAATCTATACTATCTAATAAAGCTAAAAGGTATAAACCTTTTTGGAAGGAGGAGCTGAAAGACCTGAAGGAAAAAGTGATGAAACTAGAGTAACTGCTGAAATGACTGGTAATATTGAGGACGCTTCAGAGTGAAGATTCTCTGCTAGGGATTTTAAAACAAAATTAAAGCATTTAAATGACAGTCTTTTAAAAATTTTGTATCGAATTTAAATCGCAAAAAGGATAGCAAAAAGTTACATAATTTCATGTCAGTTCTTAATAATAAATATGAAAAGCCTCCAAAACAGCTCATTGTCCATAATAACAGACAATTTATACGGAGTAACCAGATATTGCTGAGGCGTTTATCAAGTTTTATGCCCAGCAACAAAGAAAATCAAGAAATATCTTGAAAAAAAACCAGTTAAAACCTTTATTAAAGCGCAATTTCAGTATTTTTACGGAACCTATTTTTCTTGTATATTTTGCGCTTCAGGAATTATCGAATACATTGACTACACAGAAAAACAAAAAGAGAAAGGGGTACATATGGTATCCATACGGAATTTTTAAACCATTTGGGTCCAAAGGCTCTCATCATTTTGTTATCGTTGTTTAAAAAGGTATGGTTTTCGGAGGTACCACAGCAGTTTGGAAGAAAGCATTCGTATTGCGAATTCCTAAGAAAGACAAATCAGTATAAAGATTGGACAATTATAGACCTATAGATTTAACAAAAATTTTGTGTAAGAACTCATGGAAAGAATAGTAAACGAAAGATTAATATTTCTTTTGGAAAATGATTCTCTTCTCTCTCTCCCTCCCAAGCGGGGCTTAGAAAACTCCACTCCACCAGTCAGCAAGTAGTGTTTTTCTCGCAATCAGTAAAAAATGCCCTTGACAAGAGTGTGTCTTTTGTAACGATCTTCATTGATTTTAAATCAGCTTTTGACAGTGTGTGGAGGTTGAAATTTGTGACGGGGCTTTCATCGCGATTTCATCTAACTGTCCTCTTGGGTTCTGTGGGGCCAGAATGGCAATTCTTTCCAACCAACTCAGGAAGAACGTTGTTATGTAAATTAGGAATCATATATATATATATATATATATTGGAAGTTAGCATTAGCAAGATGTCTGTGTCTATGTGTAGAAGTGATTGCTAAGTGGGAAGTGAAGTCGCTAAGTAGAGAGGTAGCTGTAAATTGATTTGAGTTATAGAAGAATCCTATGTCCGGGAATTAGCCTAGCCATGCCAGTACAGACGAATCAAAAGTGGGTCCGAGACCAAAAGGAACATAGTCGGATTGAAGCCACAACAGAAGTGATAAGGACGTAGCTGTTTACCTAGGATATAGCGGTAAGCGAATTTATATACGCTATAAGGAAAATGCGTATATTAGTGAGATAGGAATTAATCTATTAGGTAATACATGTTGCGTCTTCTCATTCTGGATCATCCTCCTTAGATTATTATTGTTGTGTATTGTGTTTAAAATAAGATCTTAATAAACGGATTTTAGTATGAATGATTTGAGTGGTTCTTCCACACAAAAACAGGTCGCGTAGATAGTGTAGAATGTGTGTCCCCACGGGCGGGCCTTCACAAACTGTCTGAGAAGCTACAGATATTGGGAGTAAGGGGAAAGGTGACTTCATGGCTAAAAATTTAACTCAACAACTCTTCTTCGCTTTCAAATTTTAAGCAATTTTACCTGGGCTTACAACAGGGTGGAGTTACGAGTACGGCATTATTTAACATTTTTATTAACGACATACCCCAACTTTTTGAAGGTTTTAAAGATATAGGTTAAGCCCTGTACGCAAATGACTTAGTTATTTGGTCATCAGGTATTGATAAGAAAAAGAATATTTTTCTGAAAAGATTAAATGATGCACTAGAAAAACTCTCACTGTGGTGTGATGAGAATGCTATTCAGGTTAAGATTGAAAAAATATGCTACCAGTCCTTCACATTAAATCATAAAGATACAAAAATGGATTTGACTTATAACAATTTTACCTTGAGTCTCATATTACAAAATATTTGGGTATCACTTTTGACAAAAAGTTAACCTGGAACCATCATATTGATGAGATCACAAAAAGTCGTTGATCTTGAAAGCAAATCGGGGTTGTAGTAGAGATACTCTAAATCTGACTTGCAATATGATATATAAAACCGGTTATAAAACTTATTGTTCCGATTCACTTATTACATGCGCAAAAGCACAGAGGACTGCTTTGGAGACTACGCAAAATCAAGCTTTAAGATTAGTAGTAGGAGCAATTAAAACAACCACAATTAATGCTAAGTTATTTACTAGAAACTTGCCTATTAACGTAATTATCCAGCAGAAGGCTTTGTGTTTATTTGAAAAGTTAATTCGATTACCATCAAACAGTTATTGGAGAAATTATAATAACAATAGAGAGAGCAGAAGACTAAAAACACAAGAAAGTTTTTTTTCAAAAAGTAGTGAAAATTAAAGAGCATTTCAACATATCTGATATTCCGGAAACTATGCCACCTTCACTTGATCCTTTAATACCCTTGTCAAATGGAAGAACGGATCTTACACAAGTGGTAAGAAAGAAATAATTGTCTGATTCAGTTTTAAAAGCCATTGCTTTAGAAACCATAAGTACCACATATCCACAGCCTGATTGGCTTCATGTCTATATTGATGGATCAGGAGGGAAATACAGGCACCAGGAATTTTTCAGAACTTTCTGCCTTTTATCTAAGGTCGAAACATAACACCGTTTGATGGTGAAGTAGAAGCTATTCGAACGAGTTATTGTTAAGAAAGGGGGCTTTTTTTTTTGAAAATGTCGTTATATTTTCTGACTCCATTTCTGCAATACAAACTGTAACATCTCTGATTTTTCAGACTATATTCGAATTAAAAATTATATAGAGAATCTTGGATTGCTTTTTGACCTTAAAAAAGTATATTATTCTACAATAGGTTCCTTTCCTCTGTGATATCTACGAAAATGAGAGAGCTGATTTTCTCGCTAAAAAGGGCGCTGGTGTTTTTGAGCGCTTTCTGAGAGGAATCCCGTAATCTTCTATGAGCTTAGCTATTAAAAATAGGGTGAAGAAGTTATATGAATCTTTTTTATGAACAAATTTGGGATAAGTCTTGGAGGGAGACGCTAAATGAGATCCTAGATTACCTAAGACAGCAGGCGGTTGCTGCCTTCAGACTGGAAACCAGCATGACTTCTTTTTTTGCGGGTCCTTCCCTTTCCAAACTATGTTTTGTACAAAAAGAATTAATTTTGTAATGAATGCTAAGCGCCTGGAGACTTGCTTTGCTGTCTCTGGTAAGATCTACGATTTGTACTGGGGGGCGAGAGAACAGTTGCAAGCTCTGCAATCTGACTGACTTTCTGATTGTGTTTATGCTTCTGTTTTTGAATTTTTGTTTTATTGTTTATTTGCTGTTTAATTTGTTGTTACTCCATGTTTGTTTGTGTGGAGCGTTTTCACTCCAGCGAATGATTTATTCACCAACTAGAAATAAAGAAAAGTTTTCATTTCTTCAAAAAGGCAAACCGCTTCACATGGTTTTGATGTATATTTAATTACATGAGGTTATGATATATTTTGGAAGATCTTTGTATCTATTTGTTTATTTTTGTAGCAAAATTACGACTTATTTTCAAATGAATCATTGCAAAAACCATATTCTTTCAAAAAATTCACTGAGAATTATTTAGAAGATAATTAATGTGTGGGCCACACATAATTAAAAAAAAATTACTTATAAAATTTTTAAATATTTTTTCATGCATTTGGTAGAATGTGCGAACCCTGGTTAAAAAAAATCTATGAAAGCCGGTTGGAGAGATTGAGGAGTTTTACTTTAAAAATTCGTCCAAACTTTTTTAGTTAAAATTTTAATTTTAATTTTTTTAAGAAAAATTAAAATTTTTACACATTTTTAAAAAGCATCTGACTGAAATGTATGCACTAATAAAAAGTAATCAATTAGAGATGTTATAAGGAACTATTCGAGAAAATTATGAAAAATTTAAGCATCTAAAAAGCTTTGATAGAAATAAAAAGAATTATATATTAAATATTTCTTATATTCTCACAAATTTTTACGAGGTATTTTGAAATCTTAATTTCTTTTTATTGTCATTATATTCTTCTAATTTGCAAAAATAACTGTTTAATAAAGGCATTTTGGTAGAAGTTTTTTTCCTTTATAGGTTATAAAGTGTACATTAATAGAAAAGTTTAACATCAAGTTTTGGAATAACTTTCTGTCCGTTTTGGAGACATAACAAGTCATAATGCTATTGTAAATCATTTTGAGTCAAAATTGATAAAAATACGTTTGTAAGCGCCTGTTTTTAACCACTTTCAAATTTTTGAGTCTATATTAATTTAAAATTAGCCGCAGAAAAACTTTCATATGGCTTGGTTATATGAATTTGAAACTTTAAGGTTTCTGGATTAAGGCTCTAAGGTTTGCTTAATTCGACACTGTATAACACTCTCAATAAATAAAAAAAAATACTGTTACCAACCTCAAGCAGCTGTGACTTTCTTATATTATCGGTTGAAATACCCGAATAAAGTGTGCTGAGTGTAAATTTGCACTAGTAAAGATATTCGATTTACAGTTTGACTAAAAATGGAGCATGAGAATACTTTCGTGTGCTTTTCATCGGTTTCAGTAACTTAAATCATTTCAAAATATTTTCCTTCGTATTGAAAATGAGGACAAGAGATTTGATTTGAGATATATATTGCTCTAAGAAGAAAAATGTATTATTTTTATTACGGATGAAATTAGATTAAAAAGAATTATGATCATCGTTTATCAAGAATTTTGCTTTGGATATACAATTATAAAATGTTTTATATAACTTTTAGAAATCAAAACATTAAACTAAGTCTAATTTTATATTTGACAGAAGCTCCCAAAAGTATTCTTCATTTACTACTAAAATATCAGTATTTTTGAATATTTAAATAAATATTTAAATTTTCAAGATTATAACTTAATACATTATCAGCATGTAAGACGTTTCAGCACATACGTGGATTAGATTAATACATTATATATATATATGTCTGTATATACTCATATTTTACGTTTAATGCAGTGCTTCTCAAACTTTCAATATTTTACTTTCAATCATAATTTTCACACACATCTCGCGCCCCTCTCCCTCCATACAATAACATATTGAATTCAGCCAAAGCCACGCTAAAGCCACATTACGACTTTAACCTCTTAAGGGCCTCCGGCGTACATAAATGTCTCGCTCAGCCAAAGCATTAATTGCCCCGGACGTATATATACGTCTCTCTTTCTCTTCTGTGCATCGCTATCCATAAAACTATTCCGAAGGCTTTGGAATGCAAAAAAATGAGCTTATCAAGGCTTACGAAGGATTTATTTATTTCAAAGGGCTTATTTATTTATTTATTTACTACTCCTTCCAGTACACCTCATACACGCGCCTATGTGGGTGGCACTGGGGAGCAAATCGCGAAACCTTTAATCGACAGTTAAGGGATTAATTATAAACCATACAAATTATCAAGATAAGTGTTAAACACTTTGCATATAATTCTGCACGTGACAAGCTCATGGGGTCACTGGTAAATATTAAACTTGCACTTAACTTAATATTGTTCAATTACTTATAAAATACATCGTGAAGTACTGATACATTTATAAGTGTATTATATTAGTATAAATGTGTATTTTATTCTTTATTATGTTTTAGTGTATTTTATTTGTTTACTTTCAGAAAATTAATAATTGTTTAAAATATTCTTTTGTTTTCAACTTTTTAATATGCTCGCACCCCCCTCCTCGTAGGGTTATCACGCCCCATGGGGGTCGCCCCACAGTTTGAGAAAAGCTGGTTTAATGATTAATAGCGAAATTTTTTATTATTGCCATTTTATTTCTTATCACATGTATAGTTATATGTTTTAAAGTAAAATAAGAGTGATTAATCGTAGCTTGATGGTTAATTGTTGTAAAACTTTAATTTTATATGTTCCCTTTTTTTAAACTAAAATCGATTAAAATACAAACAATTTCTTAAAGGCGAATATCTCGCAAAAAAGACGAATAACTGTATTATCCCTCGAGTATCTGTGGATGAATAAATGTGTTCAACAAATCACTCCCTGTGTTTTTAGTAGCAAAAGTGATTGATCAAAGTTCAACGTCTCAAATAAAGTAGATCGATCTGCTCTCATTTGCTGAAGTTGCTAATTTGTTTTTAATGCAAATATTTTTTTTAAGAAAAAATGTTACAAAAATGATATTGGATTAAAACAAGCACAAATGATTGTTTTCCTCTATAAATAATTAAATGTATTGATTTCTTTCGTTGCAATTCTCGAATTCATTTGAACAAAATAAAGTTACAACTTAAGAGAAAAATAATTACAAAGCAATTTTAATTATAGGTTTTCCTGGAAAAGAATTTTAGAGAGACTAATAATTAGTATCAAATTAGCGAAGGTAAGGAAATAAACAATTAGTTCCATTCTTGTTCATTTTCTTCAGGAGTGAAATTAAAAGTTTATTTTTAGTATATATTGATATAGAAGAGAATTATACTAATTATTGTGTGTGTGCTTAGCACATATATTCTGGTAAAGGATCACTAATACAGGAACTAAAAATGTTGTGTGCGATTATTTTTTGTTTAACGAAGCATAACTGATAGTTTATGGACAAAATGTGAATTTTTCTATTTTGTCGAGCATTATTTTGCATTGTTTGTATATACTGTTGTTATTCATGTGAGAAAAGTAACCTAATAATTAATTTTAAATAGGTAGTTAACACTTGCGATATTACGAGATCTTGATGCTTTTTACAGACATGTTTTAAATCAAGATAGTTTATTTTTATAATTCTTTTTCTTATCTTCGTTTAAAAACTCAATTTGTTTCTTGAACAAAATATAAATATTTTTTTTGCTAACTGTTTTTTTTTTTAATTTAATAAAATAATACATTAGAAGATTTTTTTGAAGTAAGCACAATTTTTTTTGTTTGAAATAAAAATTGTATATAATTTAACTGAAAAATATTTTTTTTAACAATTATTTCCCACACTTACTGTCCTCATCATTATTTGTCTGTTTTTATCGACAAACACTACAACGTTTTTTTTTTTAAATTATTTGAAAATGAATGAGGGCTTTTTTTCTTCTTTTGCGTAGGCAAAAAATATTTTCGTTCAAAGCACATTTTTGAAATTAGTTTAAAAGGAAATATCTGAATAATTAAGTTATAAAAATTTGCTATGTTTATACTGACAGTTATTGCGAGAAAGCATACAAAAATGATATACTTTATTCATTAAGTTTCTGTACCTTTTTTCCCCCACCATAGTCATCAAGAAACTTAAAAGATAGATCTGACACAAGTTTCAAAGAAATAATACCCGTAGAAATATTGTACAGCTTAAAATTTAGTAATCTCAGAGCACACATTATTTTATGATACACATTTTGTTTCCGGGGAAGTTCAGAACGAATAGGGGCACAGTAGCTTAGTGGCTATGGTCCCAAACTCGTGGCCAGAGCGCCGCGGGTTCGAGTCCTGGTGCCACTGAAGACCCACCGTGTAGAGGAAGCCGATGCACTTCAAATCTGTTGAAAGTCAATGTCCTTTCATTGGTATGGTAGTTAGAAGAAGGGGTACCAGCTCAGGGGTAATCATCTTCATCAGACCATGGGTCAAAATTACGAGATCCATTGCTAATAGCACGTGTTACTATCTGACTTAACTCAGTGGCGCAACAGCCCATAAGGGCCAAGGCCTACTGTGCCTAACTCAGTATACGTGACCTTGGGCTTTGAGGTGCATGAGCAGATGCTCCGGTCAGGTGGTCAGTCTGACGTGAGACCTCCAGTGTTAAGTTCCCCAAGTAAGCTTGTAAAAGGCTCGCGCCTCTCTCGCGGGCACCAAGATGTGTGGGGGGAAGGGAAGAAATACTCGACATGATCCAACTAATCTACTTATTTCCACACAAATAACAGACACAATTTCAACTAATAATAGTAAGAGAATGTCTCAATGTTAACCAAACTTAATGTTATCAAACTCGATCCTTAATAAAGAATCAAACCTATCATACGATTTAATCTAATATCAAATCAATCCCAGTAAACAATCGTCACTTTAAAGTTTCCTCCTAATAAGAATCAAATCACTATAGTTCTAATATTATACCTTCAGTATAGCAATCTCACCTGGCTCGAGTATATCTTCTCTCCTTCTCTCTCTCAAGCTAGAAAACCTCACCCTTTTTATAGTTAGTTAATTTAAATATCACGATTCTCTGTCTCTCTTCTTCCGAAGGGTTGGTTGTGAATAACACGAATTGATAGCCCAAAGATTTCCCAAGAGGATTAGTTGGTTGATTGATTGATTGAACATTAACGCCGCACTGTTTAGCTACACGAGGGTTTTTGGTGACGGACCACGTAAGTTTGAACCATGGTCAAGTGACGTGGACGACACCTGAGCTGGTACCCCCCTCTCTTAACTACCACACCACACCAACGGGAGGATGTTTCAGCTCTCGACAGATTTAACCGTGCATCGCTGCCCTACACGGTGGGTCTTTAGTGGTACTGGGCTCGAACTCGTGACAAAAAGGATTAGTTGGAAAGACGCGTATATATCCGTCACAAACTTGGTACTTATTTATCGATCCACTGAAGGGATGAAAGGCTGAGTCAACCTATAGTACGACGTTAATATAACTGTCAGTCTCGCAGAACGAATGGAAATGGGGTCAGAAAAAACAAACAAATCACAGTTTCATGAATGAATGATTATGCACATATAAAATAAAGAAAACGTGGTAGAAAATATAGATTAATTGAAAAAACGTAATTATGACGCCATTCAGTCATAAAAACACCCATTCAAAGAAAAGTTTCTTCTCGTTCTCTTAATTTCTAATCCATTAATCTGAATTTGATATAAATTATTTGATTTTAATGGACCTCACTCTGCATTTATAGATTGATCTCATAATTTTGAACATCAGTCAGGTAGGCCACTTCATTGAGCCTTCACTCTCCTTATGTTCAGACTCAGCACAGAGAGATAACTAAGTTAATTTAAATTTAAAGTACTACAAATCCTATTAGTCCGTCTTTGGTTCAACCAGGGTTCAAATCCATGATTTAGCTTTTTTACTCTCCCTTCAACCTCGAAATTTATAACCTAATCAAAAATAAAATTACTCTAAAACTCAATTTTTGTCTCCTCTACAGTTCAATAAGATCCAGATGTCCGAATTAATGGCATCACGTAAGACAAGTAATCAGAAAAAAAAAAGACTTAAATGACCAGATTATAAATAATTCTATATTTAAAAAGTTCTATTTTATTTTAAAAGCCTAAAGATTAAATATTATAATTATAATGAAGAACGTATTAATTACTTAAATTTCAATGAAAGGGTCTTATATAATATCAAAGATGAAAATAAATAAGAAAATGAGAACAGACTGTGCCTAATTGAATATTTTTATTTAGCTTAGTACGTGAAATAAGAAAAAAAGAATTTTATTCCGACTAAGCATTAGCTTAACATATGATTTTATGAAAGAAAATTTTATAATTTTATTGAAAGAACTAAAATGGTTTAGTGTAACTGATTACTAATCTTAGTAAATAAAAAATAATGATGTGCATCACATATTATTAAAAATTTGTGTTTTATCTTCCTTTAAAAACTTTTGACCTCTTAATGCTGATATTTCTAAAATAAAGTGAAATAATTCTTGTGTTTAGTTAGAATTATAATTTTCATAACGTGTTACTCCTCCAGTCTTATTAAATAATTTAACTTTAAAAACCTTTCTATACATTTTTTACTTTTATGCACTAATATCATATTTAAAGGAGATTATAATTTAATATTAAAGCATTTAAAACTAAAAAGGATTAATTCCAAGCTGCATAATGGATAATTTATCTATAATAATGAAATTTCTATACTCTCTCATTAAAAAGGATTTCATTGAATGTTTAAATTGAGAGTTACACAAAGCTATCAGGAAAGAGATTAGAATGTTTTTTTGTATGTATACCATATTTATTTAAATGTAAGCAGCACCCCAAATTTCCAATACGTTTTAGTAAAAATTAAAA
>BMAV01021209.1:31011-61527 GCA_019973955.1 Trichonephila inaurata madagascariensis | reverse complement strand
CAAAAGTGAACATTTTTATACAAAGTACAATTAATTTTGTAAATTTTGTGATCAATTTTGTACTTTAGAATCCTGCGAGGAGTAAAATACTAATTTTCATATTTTTGAAAAATTGTCCATTTTTTATTTCCTTATAACTTTTTAAATTTCCTCTCAAATTCTCTGAAATTTTGAGAAATAATATATATATATATATATATATGATTATCTTGTGGTAAAAATTTCAAATCATTGTTTCGTTTTATTGCTAAGTTACATTGGTGTGAAGAAGGATGTCTTTTTCGAGTGCACGCATATCTGTTAAGGGTCCTGATAGCCCTTAAGTATCAGATATCGAGGAGCCTTTTAAACATTTTTTTTTTTGCAAAAACGTGTTGAGAATTGAGGGTGCGACTTAGAATCGATGCCACAACATCTTTTCATAAAATCAACAAGGGAATAGATTCTCAAATTAATTCTAATTTTTTGTTTTCCATAATCTATAAAACATAAATCCCTTGTGAAACGACTAAAAAATTTTAAAAATTGGGCATTTTATAAAAGTTTAAAAAAGCTTCAAAATTTCTTGATTTTTTAAAATTGTAAGATATTGGCTGGTCATACTGACTTTTTTTTGCTTTCAGAATCAACTTAATAATATAGTCTGAATATAAAACATAAATTATTTGTACTGCTACCATCTTCCAAATTTTTTTTTTTTTTGCAAAAGGGTACTGTGTAATCTTAAACTTATTCAATAAAATGTTTATAAATTTTTATTTTTTGTGAATTTTTTGAAAAAAGAAATTGGTAATATTTAAGAAATTTGTTATTTGTTATCTTGTTCATATATATATTTTTCTTGAATCTGGAATTATCTGATTTCCAAATAACATTTTTTTGTATGATGTATAATAAGTAAAAAATAAATGTGTTGAATTTTTTTCCATTTCGCGAAAAAGATATGATTCTCTGATCCTTTTCCTAAATCCGTCTTGTTTCAAACTCAAAACCTTTTTTAGAGTAATCCAGAAATATATTATTGAGACAAAAGCAATCTATAAAAAGATGTCAGAATTTAATATCCGAATCCATAGTTGTTAAAAATTTTGATACATTTTTAGCAGATATTTTTGAAGCAAATGACTTTTTTAGTAGTGACAGAAAATGATTCGGTAGTCAATACTTTTGCAGTAGTTATAACATTGAAACACCAATCATATTTTACTTAAACTTAAATAAGTGAAAATTTATATTAAATATTGAGAATGCACTCCATTGCAATGGAGTCCGTAGTTTAGAGACACGTTGAAATGACGAGGATTGTCGGGAAGTTAGGGCACCCCTTTCCAAACTTCCACACTTCATCAAAAGGAGAACTTTGAACTTAGACTAATATAACGGGCATCAACCTCTTTACTAGTTAGGTTCCTTAACATGTAATACAGGAATTTTCTTAAAAAACTACTAACAAGAATTGGCAACATTTTTGATTGAAACTAATTACAGGTTTATCAGCTTTAGAGGATGTACGTCAGCTTTGTTGTGTTTCAATATTTTCATGATATAAATTCTCATGGAATATTGAAATTTTCTCTAAACCAGTATTATGGTTATAATGAGATTATGGTATTAGTACTGGTATCTTAACCACAGAATTATCATTACTACGCTTGAAGAATTTTTTAATTTCTTTTGAATTTTTGAACAACAAATCATTGTAGTCGTATTTGATAAATGGAGCAATTTTAGTAAAAAGTTAGCTTAGTTCAGTTAAGTAGCTTATATGCTAATATTTAAAATATTTTAATCTCTTCTCATGTAGCATTTATAATATGCTTGAGTTAAATATCAGAATTAAGATATAAGATAAAGCACAAAAAAGTTGCCCATACATTTGTTACTGCGTTTACAAGATCATAGTTTTATAGTTATCTGCAACTTTACATATCCAAGTACCATAAGCAAACTAAAAAATCCATTTAAAATAAAATTCTATTTCGGAATTCCTTTTCAACACGCCACCTAGGGGTTATTAACGAAACTTTCTTCAATAGAAAAAATGGAATTAAATTTAAAGTATCCCACTGCAGAAATAAATACTTGATACGCATTTTTAAAATTGTACAGAGCAGAAACTATACTTTATTAATTTGTTATGATAGTACAGTTGAGAGTTTGACGTTTATAAAAAAAAGAATTTCAAATATATAACATAAATACTTTTTTTTTCTTAAAAAATACCTTCTATATATAATATTGATTTGTTAAACAAAAAATCAACTAATAGGATTCTTGATGCGATAAATTTCAAAAATGAAGGTTCAAAAATATGCTTTTAAATATTACTTATTTTTTAAAGGCACATTTTATTATATTAAAGCGTTACGTAGTGTATCAGTAATAATACTAATATAGCTAGCTAAAAGTAAAGCGTAATATCGATAATTAACACCTTTTGAAAGTTTTAATTTTGGTAAAGAAACATAGGGCTTGCTTTTGAAATAGAATTTAATTCCATTTTTATTTAGTTGTATAGTTATGACCTCCCATAAAAAGCATAGTTATAAATGTTTAAAAACAATAAAAAATTAAGTAATAATTATTCCAAGCGCAATCTAGTTATAATAATGTACTTCGAGCTCATTTTAATTTTTTTTATGCTCCAAAATATTTCGTTATGCAGTTCGAAAATCGAAATGGAACACATTTATTATTATTTTTAAAGGAAAATACATGAAGTTTTGACGATTTAATGATTTTTTAGAATAAATTACGGCTAGCTTTAAACTACACAAAATAACCATATAATTTTTATTTTAACTGATTAATGAGTTATAAGTTATTTTTTTATAATATTGTGAATTGTGAACCATAACTGACCAAATTATAACAGGCTTCAAAATTCCTTTTTTTTTAATTATAATTATGATGTACAATAATGAATTCATTATGTATAATTTTAAAATAATACTTCAGAGTAAACCTTAAACTCGGGAACAATTATCCTCCTCTGCTTTGAAATAAAAGTAACTTTTCATAGACGAAAACACCTACAATCACTTCAACACTAAAAAACACACGGAAACCATTTCGTTCCTTTTCACAATGCACTCAAAGTGATTTTACACGCTTGTTCGGCAAGTTCACGCGCTTTGAAACAGACGAGGCCAGTGTGGCCTGGATTTGAATAGGAATTGCTTACCTGCAGGGTGAAGAGCAAGAGAAAGTGACGACGCATATTGGTCTGACTGGTCGAGCGGGTGCACAAACCGATGGCTATATACCACCAAAGGTCGCAACCTTAACCCTTTCCCACGACAACAGCTGGCCCTTTCGCAACTCTATCGCTGCAGGCCCCTCATTTTGCTCTTTCCTCCCCTCCCCTTTGCCTTCATGTATCATTTCGAACGACTATCGTGTTCTTTCTTAAGAACTACCCACCCCCACCCCTGAGGGATGAAGACGCGTTGTAGTGTTAATTGTATTTGCAATAACACTGAGTGGACTGGGTGCAATTACTGCATCCGCCAGGACTGTCGACTTTATGAGTCTTTTCGAGCCTTAGGCGGAAAGGGCAGGCGAAAGTAAACACCGGATGATGAATCTAAGTCTATGATTGGATTCCGAAGGTTGCCCGATTCAGTGATTAAACATAAAGCTGGGGAAGTCATTATATCCTGAAGGGTGCCACTTTAAAACAGGAGTGTTTCTTACGTTGTTTATATATTTATTCAGTGACAAACGTTCCTTCCAGGTGGATTCTCTCCTTACGGTAGTCAAACTTACCAAGAATTGTAAACATTAAAAATCTAATATATTGGTTGGGATAAAGTTTGTTATTTAATATAGTCGGGGGACATTGTTTATACAAGTGCACAGCATTCCTATCCAGATATGAATCTTTCTAGATTTTTTTTTCTGGATTCAGTAGCAGTTTTATTTGTTATTTCTGATTTATTCATTCGACTGTCATTAGCTGTATAAAATGATAATCTGATCCACAAAAATATCGATATTTTTCATCTAAGTACCGAACCAGAACCCACAAATAATATTTAATCTGTAAAACTAATTCACCCGTGCGTGTTTGATTATGAGTGAAATTCTTGCAAGATTTATTGCTTTGTAAAGCATAATTATCTACTGCGCCGGTACCGATCGAAATTAGTAATTTCACCCTTTTCTTCCATTTCTATCTATTTTCGTATTTAAATCTTTAACACCAGTTCGGTTAAAGTTTTAATGATTATTTCGGATTCCTTTGATCTGAGTAAGTCGTAGGAATAAATGTATTATTACTTTGGATTATAAAATTGTTATAGATTATTTCAAAACTTTTAAGGAATTTGAAGAGTGTTACCTCTAAAACTTTTGAGATGAAAAGGGGCTCCCTCAGGAGTCTTTTCCTTCGATCCTTTTCTCATATCTTACACTTATTGTTAAAATAAACTTTCTGCTGTGTTAAAACTTTTGTAATTTTAAATAGTGAAGTTTTCATAATTCAAAATGTGTGCCCTCATAAAAATTATATTTCTCTCTTTGAATAAAGACTCTCCAAAAACTCTAAAATATTTTAAATATATATATATATATATATATTAGTCGAAATTCTCTACTAAAGAGAGCTGAATATTCAACATGTGTGTGTGTGTGTGTGCAGAACTGAAACAAAAATGAAATTTCAAGATAACCAGACATTGAAGAATAAAAGAGAAATAAAAAATATAATAGGGTTTAAAACATAAAAAATGAATGCTACAGTATTATAAACATTGCTGACTTATGACAGCTTATATAAAAAATAATTCATATAAAAGTGGGGTTGAACATGTTTTGTGGCCAGCCAACCTTCCCCCTTTGTGTTAATAATACTTAGCAAAAACTTATTGAAAATAATGGATAGAATATCTAAATCCACATTACAAGATAAAGGTAGCTTACCCAAAAATTGCATTCAAAAATGCAGAGTCCGCGCTAAATCTAAGTAGAATAAACAAGTTATTGCTAGACTCTGGACCCAAATGCAAATGCAAAGCATGGGAATGATTGAATTGTGGTACTTAGCAAAAGTATGAAAATAACAGAAATAAAAAAATTAAAAAGAGAGTTTACATACTACCATTACTTTAGGGACACTAGGATTATGTATGAATTAAAAAAATAACTATAAGTAATTTTATCTAATATTAGAATATGGAGGTAACTTATCTAGAAAAATGATAAATTTATAATAATAAACTATTATTATTCTAAGAAGTTTTAACCCTTACTATTTAGAATTTCTTTATTCAAATAACTATTAAAAATTAATTGGGCTTGAACTAATATATATATACAGAATAAAAATTTTGAACTAATATATGTATATATATACAGAATACACACACACACACACACAGAGAGAGTATAACGATGTTTAAATTTTTTTTTTTTTTTGGTTTGCAAAGATTTTAGTATGTTTTTATTTTTGCTTTTAATTTTATTTGATATTTTCTTCACATAATCATCTCTTTCATGGGAAAATCCTGTTGTAAAAAAAGAATGGATGAATAATTTATATTTTATTGGTTTTTTATTCATTTCATATGAAGTCTTATGCCTAATTTTCAATAGGGGTTTGTTCTATGTGTTCTCTTGTACTATTATGTTGTAAATTTCTGCTGAAGGAGAAGGTTAGGATCCTACAAAGCAATGCTTAACTCTATATCATTGTCCTAATTCAGTAACAGCCTTATAAATCGTAATAGTTATCCATTTTAGTCTAATCACAGAATGGCTCTTTCTTTATATTTTCTTAATTGTTCCATGTGTTTCAGGTTCTTGATAGTTCTTCTAATAGTTAAGCTCCTGTTTCTTTTGAGATTTATTAGTTACCCATTTTGATTTTATATATATATATAAGAACCATTGATCAGACTGACGTCAAATTTAAACGAAGTATTATTGAAGAAGGGGGAAGCGTATGGCACAAAAAAGAAAAAAGTAATTCCAAATATTAGCAACTTATGACGCTGTAAGTATCATAATTTAAGAGTGTTCGATTAGAAATGACAGTAAATCGTAAGACAACAGCTAAGGTGTAAGTTACACGTTAAACCAAGTGTGCTGCTCAGTGTACAGGTGTGATACTGTTAGTTACGTAAGCCCACCCTCCACTGCAAGGTCATATCACATCGGATGGGAAAAATTGGTTTTTAACGTTCACTGACGAACGGGTACTCAGCCATCACTTTACACTGGAATGGTCACCTCGCTCACCAAGCTTAATTCCAGTTGATTTTTGGCTCTGGAGTTATGTTGTAACTCGGGTTTATCGCAATATCCCATCTTCTTTAGTGGAGTTGAAGGATGTTATTCGCCATGAATTTTCTTGCATTCAACCGGAAATGCTACATGCTGCAGTGAACGGTGTCGGCACTCACTTGCAAACTGTCATTTGTAGTGATGGCGGGCACATAGAACAAGAACGCTAGCATTGTGGTATGATTACAAACATGTGCTGCCTTAAAATAAATATTGTTTTCATAGATATCAGGTACTTATTTCTGTACATGGTATCTATCGTAGGAAAGTGTAACTATATTTTTTTCTCGACCCAAGAAAAATCTCCCTCCACGAGAATGATTTTTCTGAAAATCGTATTTAAATACATCAATTCTTTAAATTTTTATTCATTTTTAAGGATTTATGGGTTTATGGGACAACTGGTATATACTATACCAACGGTCGCCAAAGTGGTGACCCGCGGACCATTAGTGGTCCACGAGAAAATTTCGCTGGTCCCCAGAAAAGAGTGTGGAATATACTTAGTCATCACGTAAGTTATGTTTTATGATGCATTGTGTAACGCAATTCAATTCATAACAATATGTGAAAAGTCATAAAAACTCAACTTCATAGAATCTGTCACACCCATTAAAACATGGTACCGATCTCAGCTTGAAATAAATGCAGTTCGCCGTCTTACAGTAACAGCATTGGATTAAAACATCCATAATCTTATTTCAAGTAAGCAGAAACATCCATCACACTAAGAATGTATAATGCTAAAAGTTTGATATACTTAAACCAATTTTTAATTGTTTTGATTTTACAGTTTTTTTTTTTTGTTTATTTTATTATGTTTTATTAATAAAGCTTTCATAACTTGGTTACAGTTAATAGTATCTTTTTATTAACTATGTACTTTTTAGATTACAATTTTTTTTATAAATGTATTTAATACTTAAAAAATCCTATTAGTGGTCCGCAGGATTTAAATTATGAATTTGCTGGTCCATGAGGTGAAAAAGTTTGGCGACTTCTGTACTATACTGTTCGAATAAATTGAGACAAATAGAAAAAAAGTGATTTTTTTCTAAAACCTTAGCTTTTTATCATTACATACCTTAAATAGAATGAACAATCTGTATATTAGTTCGAAGTAGGTCTTTTTTTAGCAGAAATGGCCTTTTTAACCAGTCTTATCACTGACTTCAGTAGAGTATCACACATGCTTTTGATTTCATCATCTTGAAAACACACTAGTATAGCCTTTTTTTTATCATTGTTGTCGTAATATTCATCTTAGCAAAAGGATTCTTGAGAATATGCCATCAAGTTTGAATAGAATTTAAGTCTGAATTTTCAAGCCAATCGAGTACTTTTATTTTACGCATAAAAGTATGGACCAATTTCGAATTGTGACAAGGGGCCAAGTCATGTTGAAACGTTCCATAAAATGTTTTTATGAATGGGATAATCCTACTACATAATATTTATATATATTTGATAGAACTCATCATGTATTTAAGAAGAACGAAGAGAGAGCGCTTCCAGGGCCATTTGTTGTGAAAAAACCCCCCAAGCATCTGTTTAGAAGGGTATTTTACAATCTGTTGGATATAATCTCTCTCTGGTAACAAAGTTTCAACTTCACTTCGTCTAACTACACTTGATTTGTATCCCTGCACAAATAAATGTTTCATTGCTCAAAATTACCTTTTTCCAGTCGTTAACAAGCCATGATCGGTATTTTTAGGCCCATGCTAAGCGTTTTTTTTCATCATTTTCTAAGTTAGAAATTGTTTTTTTCCGGAGTCTTGTTGCCTTAAGGCCACATTCCAGAAGCTTTTTCCGTGCAGTTTAGGTACTCACTTCAACACCATTATCCAAAAAATCCCTTCAAATGCTTGTTTTTCTTGGATTTCTTTTGCTACTTCTTATTAAAATTTTATCAGCTCTTGGAGTAGTTTTCCACTTGCGCCCAAATTTTTCTTTTCTTTTCTTTTTGAGGACAATGATTCAGAATTTTGAAATGTTCTTAAAACATTTAATTCATCACATCATAGTTATATCTCTCACACTCATAGAAGTGTGTTCATTGAGAGCGTTTTATTTTAGAACGGTTCCTCGGAATAATATCCATCTTTGAACATGTAAAAGTAACACGTCTTATACAGAACGCAAAATTGAAATTACCAGCGCTCCCACTGAAAGACTCACAACTGAGCTCCTAATGCATTAGAATGAATAGTTATAGTCAAAATCAATCTGTCAAACTACCTAAAGGCAGATATAATGGGTTTGAGGTGGCTTACGACATCACTAGTAATCATATACCAACTCAAACAAGAACATGTTTGTCCCAATTAATCGAACAGTACATAATAATATACATAATAAACTATATATATGATATATATATATAATATATATCTAATAAACTATATATATATATATATATATATATATAATATAGCTATACTATATATATATAATAAATTGTATATATAAAAAACTTTATATATAATAAATTATATATATAGTTCCTCTATATATTTATGAAAAGCTTCTATTAAATTATAATAATAAATCACACACTAAATAGAAATTAATAGACTTTTCCATTAAAAATCTTACATACCTTGTTTACAAGGAATTTAGAACTACAAGTAATTTTTATCTACCAACAGCTAAAGTTCTGAACTTCGAAACTTGTGCATTGAAAGAAATATACAAATTGTACTTGAAATAGTAATAACATCGCATAGAATCGATTTGTTCTACATGCTTAGACGCCCAATGTGTGAAGATTCAGCTATTTTTATCGTTGTGATAGAGGTAGATACAGCTTTTACTTAGCGAGAAAATCATTACGGAGAAGTTGTGTCTGTCTTCAGTTAGCTGTGGATCCGAGACACATTTAAGAATAGGGCATTTTTTTATAATTATTTATTGAAAAGAGAAATCCCATTTATAATGGAATTTCTAGTAATGTTTTTTTTCTAATGCATTTATATGTACTGTACTAAATATGCAATATATATTTTCGCTTTTTATTATGCACCTAACTTTTTTATTATATTATTTATTTTCATGGCTTTTATATTGCTTGTTATTTTTATTTATTGATTGATTTTATTTATATCCGAATTGTTTTGTATTACATATATCGCGTATACTTTAGTTACAGAGCAAAAGTTGATAGAAATTTCAGAAAAAGCTTTGCTGCACAAAACAGACTGTAGTACTAGAGATACTATGTTGAATTTCATATGCTAATATCGAATAAGACGAAAGGTGTTACTCGATTTCTAACTTAGTTGTCCCTTCATTAATGCATTTTTAAAAATTTCAACGCAACGATTTTGATAATCAACGAAATATGAGCTATGAGTTCATTAAAAATCGATATAATTAAGCTTCGTTTTGAATGTTTAGCAGCTTCCCTTGTTACACGCAACGATCAAATTTCGAACTCTGTATAGAACGTTCACAGAATGTTTCTCTATGAATCAGCTCTATGCCCTTTACTTGCTATTTTAATATTAACGCCCCTTTCGGGCACGCACGGAAGCTGCAGTAAAAGGTCATGGTCACGCGTTCATAGCTGATACTGTTTTATTCGAGTAGAAGTTTCGAATTTCGATGCCGCTAAAGATACGTAGTGTGTATTGGGGTTTTGCAGGTTAAAACTGTTTGGGTTAGTCCTCACGTTGACGCGGTGTGGAAGATTGAAAATGGGTTTGTTAGCTTAAGTGTCGTTTTTTCATTGCGAAAAAATGACATTATGTTGCTTTGAAGTGTGATATTCAGTAAATTGTCACTCAATAAATCGAATGAAAAAAAATTCGACGTATAATGATGAAATATCATTATTACGGTGATTGTGTAATGTATAATAACAGGTATCCAAGAAAGTTTTATCATTTTTGATTTTTAAGAAGTAAAAAATAAAACACTTGTGTGTTATTTTGTAAAATAACTTTATTCACACATTAAAAATATCCAATTTCGCATTCCGCAACTTTTCGAAACAGTTAGATTTGATTTTTTAATTTAAGTCAAACTGTGAGGCAACACGAGGGCTATTGGCGACGGATTTTGTACTTCTGAATCATGGTCAAGTGACGAGGACGACGCCTGAGCTGGCACACCCCTTTCCGAACTTCCCCACCAAGCCAATGGGAGAATTTTGATCCCCGACAGATTAACGTGCATCAGTTCCTCTACATGGCAGATACTCAATAGCGCTAGGTTTCAAACCCAAGACACGACAATGCCGGCCACGAACTCATGACAATGACTACTGTGCTACCAATGCCATTTTCCCACCCAGAGTTTAGCTGATTTATAAATTCTATTTTTCAATTCCTACTATTAGTTCACACTCTCCTTATATATATATATATACCAGGTGGTTATATAATTAAAGATACACTATTTAGAGGCCTGTAGAATCCGTTCTGCTTATCGGATTTTGATGAAACTTGAAATATATGCTATATGGACCATGGGGAAAATGTTTCTGCAATAAAAAATAGTTCACATTTTGACCACCAGGAGGAAATGTGGTGCCTAAATGATATGTTAGAATCGTTGAAATGTATTCAAACCCATGACTTGTCAGTGATCAATGGCGTGGATTTGTACAAGTTCGAAACAAATATAAAAACATTCAAATTTATATATTAGTTAACTTAAGGTATCCGACTACGTTCGGAACCGTGATTTTAAAAAAGCGCATAAATGGATAATTGTCTTGATATTTAGTGTCACTTAGATTAGAATACATGTATAACATTTTTTTTAAGGACATTTTGACAAAAAAAATTATTTAAATACAATATTTTGGCAAAAAATTAACTTAGAATAATCTTTTTTCAAAATGTTTTCGTTTTGTGAAGAATGCTTCTATTATAATAATATTTTGCCTGTATATAGCTCCAACCTCTCTACAGGGGCTCAACTAGAATTTTTGAAAAATTCACATTATTTTTAGAGTTACCACCCATTGAAATATATATAATTATTGGCATTTTTTCCTTAAAATTTCTCCCCTCTGTTGTCGTAAAATATGGATAAACCCACTTCTAAGTTATATATTTCAAAAATTCTAGTTGAACCTCTGTACAGAGGTCTGAGCTATATACAGGCAAAATATTATTATAATAGAAGCATTTTTCACAAAAGGAGAACATTTGGAAAAAAATTATTCTATGTTAATTTTTTGCCGAAATATTGTATTTAAATAGTTTCTTTTGTCAAAATGTCCTTAAAACAATTTTATGCATGTATTCTAATCTAAGTGATACTAAATATTATGAAAATTATGCATTTATGCGCTTTTTTAAAATCAGGGTTCCGAACGTAGTCGGATACCTTAAGTGAAATATAATTAAAGTACACATATAAATTAAAGTAACCCTTGGGTTAAAAACCATTGAAAATTCTTAAACCAAAGCAATTTATTTCAGGATGACCTTACCTTTAAAGTATCACAGAATAAAAGATAGAATTCTAAGCCAAAACACTGTTGCCAAATCAACAGAACTAAAATTCAGTCATTGAAAGAATAGTTTCTTAAAAAAAAATATTTATATTTGAATAACAATTGCAATTATGTCTAATAGAACAAAATAATGGAAAAGTATATCCCCAAATAAATATAAACTCGACCTCAGTGGCGCAACAACCCATGAGCGCCAGGGCCTACTGTGCCCATCCCAGTATATGTGAGCATTAGACTCTGAGGTGCATGAGCAGATGTCTAGATCAAATGGTCAGTCTGTGAAGCGAGGCCCCCAGTGTTTAAGTCTCCAAGCAAGCTTGGTACTCATTTATCGAGCCCCTGCAGTAGGGATGAAAGGCTGAGTCGACCTTGCCCAGCCCGGGAATAGAACCCGAACCTGTATTGTATAAGTGTGATAAGCTACCATTCGACCACTGGGGACTGTAAATAAATATAATTTACATAAAAATGTCTAACAATCTACAAAAACGCGGAATGAAAAATAAAGTTTTGCATTTCGAGATAGGTCATAAGACGTCATATCGTCAGAGGTGCCAAAAATCGCTTAAAAATTGATTTTAAAAAATTTAAGAGGCAAATTTCGAAAAACTCTGTTTAAAGTGTATGCCATAATGACCCATAGTTATAAACTGAAAAACTTTACGCGACTGAATTGTTCTGTTTTTGAGCTACATCGCAAACGTGTAAACTGTTTCTTTTACTACAATAAAAAAGTAATATTAAAAAAAAAAAAAACTGTTATTTTCTACTTAGGTCAACAATGAAAATTTTTATTTTACTTACAATTTATTAAATAGTTATAATTCATATAAATAAGTATATACATATAACAGAATCACAATATTAAGTGACAAGATAGAAAGCGATTTTCCTTACAATTTTCTATTTTCCTTTCTATATGGGGTGCTAGACTGTTTTTTGTTTGTTTGTTACTATTTATTCATTAGTTAAATTTAATTATTCTAATATAATAATGTAGTAAAAAACAATTCACATTCTCAGAAATTAGGCCATCCCAGCTGGAATTCGAACCCCCGACCGGCGGAGTAGAAGTCAGTCCTACGCGCAATTCATTGCGCTACAGGGGCACAAAGAACGAGCTCTTTTTATGTATATGCTGTTGGACTATTATTTTTGTTTGCTACTATTTATTCATTTTTTAATTTAATTAATGAATTAATATTTGGAAAAATGTATTAACATGAAGTGTCATCCACTGCAAGTATAAAAAAATGTATTTGAACTTGAATAGATGAATAGAAAGTATTTTATTAACGATTGAAAATTTGAACAAGATATATATATATATGTATATAGGGAGAGAGTGAACTAATAGTAGGAATTGAAAAACGGGAATTGTTTATCTATAACTACCCTTAACGCCTTGGGAGTCGATTTTCACAAAATCTGTTCTTAGTGAATCTCTACATAATATAAGAAACACTTTTGCCAAATTTCAAGTCAGTAAGTCTAATTGTTTCAAAACGAGAATTTTGTCTATATTTCGTTCTTACGAATCTCTACTTTACAAAAGAATTATGCCTACAAAATTTAGTCTGTAGGTCTAGTACTTCCGGTGATTTCGTGATGAAGGAGGGGGTCGCTTTTCTCCTATCATCTATCGATGAAAATAAATTTATACTCAAATTTTAAAAATATTCACTGTTCCATTAGTAGATGACATTTAGCTTTAAGAAGCTTTCGTCGCTAATACTGTGATTAGAATATAATTTATGCAAATACGGTTAAAAGCTGAAAGTATAAGACAATTAATTTCCTTTTGAGAGACTGGACTAAGTCGATAAATTAATCTATTTTGAGAGCCTTAGCATTACGGCTCTAATGTAAATGTGCGTGACACACATGTCAAAGTAATCCTACTTTGCTAGTATATTGAAAGAGCAGAGTGTATATTGTGTAATCCGTTCATTATATATAACCTGTTTCTCAATCTTAATTTAGGAAATTTGGTAACTCATCGAATTTACACCTAATATTCTTTAAAAAAAGAATAGTTAAATATAGAAATGCTAGATAAATCGAATTTAAAGAAATTTCTGAGGAATTTTGAGTATTGTACTCTCCATGTAAGAAAATAAACATATCTTAACTTTAAGGTATCCGACTACATTCGGAACCGTGATTTTGCAAAAGCGCATAAATGGATAATATTTATGATATTGAGTGTCACTTAGTTTAAGAAAATGTATACAAAATTGTTTTAAGAATAGTATTACAATAAAAAATATTTAAATACAATATTTTGACAAAGAATGAACATAGAATGACTCATTTTCAAAATATTCTCCTTTTGTGAAAAATGCTTCTATTATAATATTTTGCCTGTATACAGCTCAGATCTCTGTACAGAGGCTCAACTAGAATTTTTGAAGTATATATCTTAGAAGTGGGTTTATCCTTGTTTTACGACAACAGAGGGGAGAAATTTTAAGAAAAAAAACGCCGATAATTATATTTCAATGGGTGGTAACTCTGAAAATAATGTGAATTTTTCAAAAATCATAGTTGAGCTTCTGTACAGAGGTCTGAGCTATATACAGGCAAAATATTATTATTATAGAAGCATTTTTCATAAAAGGAGAAGATTTTGAAAAAAGGTTATTCTAAGTTAATTTTTTGCCGAAATATTGTATTTAAGCAATTTTTTTTGTCATAATGTCCTTAAATCAATTTTATACATGTATTCTAATCTAAGTGACACTAAATATCATGAAAATTATCCCTTTATGCGCTTTTTTAAAATCACGGTTCCGAACGTAGTCGGATGCCTTAAAAACTTATTCAGAAATCTTTAATATTTTAACATTATGCATTTTTAGAAGAAATACTACTAAATGTGTATGTTTGTGTATGAGTGTAAGAATAATATAAAAAATATCAAAAGTATCTAAGAATAATATGCACATAATTAACTAAACTCAGTGGCGCAACAACCCATGAAAGCAAAGGCCTCCCGTGCCCATATCAGTTTACGTGACCTTGGGTGCTGAGGTTCATGAGTGCTTGTTCTGGTCCCGTGGTCAGTCTGAACCGAACCACCCAATGTTTAGTTCCCAATTCAGTTTGGTACTCATTTATCGACACTGTGTAGGGATGAAAAGTTTGGTCGACATTGTCCAGCCCGGGGTTTGAACCCCGGGCCAGAGACAGGGAAGCACTATACGCTATCATTCGACAACATGGCTTCAGAAGAAATACTGGTGGGTAATAAAATTATGGTATAGTTTATCAAAAAGAAATAATTTTAGAAAGTTATTTAACAAAAATAAAATAATTTGATAAAATCAACACTGTTGATCATTTTTCTACATTATCATCCCTTTATATGTCCCCTTGACGAATAGTCGAACTCCTGCCTGGCGTTGTTTCTGTTAAATCCTGAGTGCTTGAAACCTGGTATGGTATTTGCTCATTAGCAGAACTCTCCCCAACAATACTTGTAAAGATTGACATACAACCAAGGACCAAGTTGTCCAGATGTGACATTGTATCTCCCAAAAAGAACCAGCTATTTTTTCCTCATGCCTAGGGCATAACATATGTAAACTGATTCGGAAAATGGCTTTGATGTCACCACACCTTTTCTTTCGCCGACATACAGATGATCTTTAGACTCAACGTTCTATAGTAAGGAAGCTTCAGGGAACAGAATCCATTGTTTTGGGCTCCCCTCTCGCATATCTGGGCCTTAAACAACTTGATTGAAGAGTAATTTTGGGCGGTCGGGACAAAGATACACCCTCCATGTGAATGTGTATTTATGATCTCCAGATAGTGAACAATATCCCGCTTTGGAGTGGGAATCAGACGTGCCGGGCTGTTGTTCCCAAGCACCAACAGAGTAGGACTAAAGTGAGGAGAGCCGGGTGCAGATCTATTACACTCGCCAGTGAGAGGTGATTGGGGGTATGAAAGTGACCCGCCTAGGGTGTTTAAAGGGTCGGCTTGGAAGTTGACGGGGACTCTCAATCCCCTTCCAATTACGGAATTCACTCTTAAGTTTTGTGCTCTTCGAAGAAGCTCGGTTGAGTTTGCGGGCACAGCCACGCTTTAAGGACCAAGGGACATGAACTTTGCATACTGGTGAAAGACGGAGTGCCGGAGTCGGTGGCGCAACGGCTGGAATAAACGAACTGAATTTGAAGTATAATTTTTCTACCGCAAAAATCTTTGAACTTTGGCAAATTAATAATGAATCTACTGTTTTATTATTTATTCTAGGATAAAATGTCTTTTTGGTTATTAGATGTGTGATCCCTCATGCTTCCATGTTTTGAAGTATAATTTAAAGGGGTCACTATATATCTCACTGGTAATACTAAAAACCTGCTCTGTAGAAGCACATATACTCAATAAAGTTATCATTTTAATGTGATGTGGAAGTTTGGGAAATGGAGCATACTAGCTGAGATATCATCCTCGCCAACTGACCACGGGTCAAAATTGTGGGTTACGACGCCTACAGTCCTGGGTGTAAATAAACAATTAATTTAACGTTTTACCTAACAATAGGAAGGCTGCATATCATTATGGCACATAATAACATGGTTTTCTAGATTTAGTTTCAAAGATCGTATTTTTTACTAACCTATTTTATCCCACCTATAATCTGGCCGTGGTAGCCTAGTGGTCAAGGTAATGGACTTGTGGCTAGCGTGTCATGAGTTTGAGCCTAGTACCGCTGAAGACTCACCGTGTAGGGGAGCGATACACTTTAAATCTGTCAAGAGCTCAAATGTCCTCCCGTTGGTGTGGTGTTGTAGTTAGGAGAAAGGGATGCCAGATCAGGTGTCATCCTCGTCACTTGACCATGGTTCAAAATTACGAGGTCCGTTGCCAAAAGCCCTAGAGAAGCTGAACAGTGCGATGTAAATATTCACTCATACATTCCCATCTGTAATCTAATTAATTTAAGTATTAGTTGAATGAAGAAAAAGATCCTTAATATATAATTAAAGTGTATAAATAAATTATTAGTTTATACAATTTAGTTTGGTAATTAGTTTATGCAATGAATTATATTATGATAAAAAATTAGTAGAAATTACTGTAAAGTTTGAAGTTACTGCAAATACTATAATAAAGACATTGATACAGCTTTTTTATTACAAAAGTTATAATTTCATTTTTATAACTAATGCATGCCCATAAGAAGTAGATTTTAAATAAAAATGATAAATGAAACTAGTGCTTTGTGGTACAGATATAACTATTTAAAAATGAGCATTTTATGAAAAAAAATATGAAAATTTTAAAATGGTGGGTAATATGTAATATTACAATAGCACAATTTTAATAATACATGTGAATTTGTAAGATATTGTGGTACACATATTTATAGGTATTATTAGATTTTCTGAAAAAAAGGTTATCGCGTACAGATGTAACTATTTGAAAAAGTGTATTTTATGAAAAAATATTAAAGTTTTACTATAATAGCTAGATTGTGTAATATTCCAACACCCCAATTTTAATAATAGATATGAATTTATAAGATATGTAGGTACATATATTTAGGTATTGTTATATTTTCTGGAGAAAAAAGGTTATTGTACAGATATAACTACTTAAAAATGAGCATTTTATGAAAAAATATCTAACTTTTGCTATAATGGCTAGTCTCTACTACTCCAATCACACCATTTTAATATAGCTGTGAATTTATATGGTATTAAGGCATATCTATGTTTAGATATCATTAGATTTTTTGAAAAAACCTCGCACATCCCCCTTACAAAGAGAGTTCATTTTAGCTGAGGTTCTTTATTCTTGAACTTGAATTTTTAACAATTGTATTGTTGAAGAAAAATATCTAGTCTTATCTACAATCTTATTACACTTATTCAAATATTTCGTGTCTAAGCGCTTCCTTTGATAAAAAGAGCTGACACGATTTCATATTTCATAACGAAAAAAACTAGTTAAAAGATATTCTGTTCCTTACACTGTTCGAAATTTCACAAATGCAATTTTATTTTCCTCACAGAATATACTTAAGCTCCAAGAAAAAATTTCAATAGATTTTTGAATAGTTAGTTATCAAGACTGTTTCGTTTCAGATATCCTTTCGAGAGAGGCAATGCCTAAAAACATGTTCCATTCTAAAAGAAGTCAGAAATATAATACTTTAAATAACGGATTTTGGTTGAGATAAAAGTAAAAAAAAGAAAAAGATACATTCTATTCAAAACAGACACCAAAATAGAATTTTCTTGGAAAACCTTACATTACATTTCGTAGAATTTCAAAAAATTTTGAAAACATTATTTAGAAAACAGAATGCATGAAAGCTTTTTCTCTGGAAGGTGTTTGCTTAACAAGATATATAGTTAGTAGCAACTGGGGAATATGAGTGGGTTTATTCTGAGGAAGAACATTATAATCAAGATGTCACTAACTGAGAATGAATATCATTAAAATGAATTTTTTTTTTCTTCTTGGACTATGCAAAAGAAAGTAAATAGCACTTCATAAGAATAAAAAACACCAGTGAAACAGTTGAATAACTATATTTATATGTAGGAGAAATTTCTCAGTATTTTATTGTAAACAGTTCATGTATTTTCTTCAGTATTATAATATTCTAAAATGGTTAAGCCTGTATATTTTATGGAACATCTAACTTTTTTTTTGAAATCCTGAATTTATAAGTCTTTTTAAAACGTTTATATTGGCATTTTAAGTGTAATAACTAAAAGTGTAATAGGTATTATAATGTAGTGGATAAACATATAATATTAACTTCAAAATTTTAATTTTGTTGCATTACTTAATCTGCGGTCACTCGCGCCTGTTTTTGCTACCGTCGTTACTCGCGGGGTGTAGAGAACACCCCAAACTTTTAACACGTGTATTTAATTATGAAAATAAGATTAAGTCATTATGATACATATTTATAAAGTACAAGATGTTTTTTGTATTATACAAATAAAATTATTAAATGTATTTCATACAAATGAGACTAACATTAATTTAAACTAAACATACAAAATTTTCATTTTAAAACACATAATTTTATATTTTTTCACAAACCAGTATATATATATATATATATATAAAACGTATATACCAGTAATAAATATACTTTATAATTAATGAGATAATGGTAGTAAAAAGTAGAAAAATAATATTTTAATCATTTTCCAAACATTCAGAGCAGACTGTATACAAATGCTCAACTTCTCGCGGGAGTTCTCAGCCCCCAGATAAACTTTTGAAGGTCATTACATTCCAATCATTCGAGAAAGAGGGATTGCATCAGGCCTGAAGGTTCAATGACCTAAAATATGCAGCTACAGAAAAAATCGTGGTTCTGCGCATTCTTTTTAGAATCCTAGGAGGATTTTCTTATTGCTGGGGTGTACAGAACACCCCGCGCGAGTGATCGCGGGTTAAGCAGTTGTACAGGGTGAGGCGTGGGAACTTCCTTTTTTTTTTTTTGAAAATGCATTAAAACACACTACATGTATCATTTGACTTTATTGTTATTTTCCACCTACCACACAACACTGAAAAATTTAATTTTCAGTTTTAAACACAATGTATGTTAAATGTCACCCTCCATTATCAATACCGTGACGCAGTCAATTCCAAAAACTTTGAGTCACCTTTTCAAGCATATCGACCTGGGATATTGTCAATTCGGCTCTGATGTGATTCCTTAGGTCTTTCAGGGTCTTGAAGCGATCTTTGTAAACCAGGGATTTCAGAAAATCCCACAGGAAGTACTCAGGATGGGATAAATCAGGTGAGCACGCTGGCCAGTTTACTCCCCCTTGCAGGGAGATTAGTCATTCGGGGAAGGCTACTCTTAAAATTCCCATGGAAATCTTGGAGGTGTAGGCTGTGGCTTCATCTTGTAACACCATGTTGTCAAGATCCTTTTCTAGGAGAGTGGATAAGGAATTGTTGGATCATTGTCACATACCAGTCTGAATTGATACACGAACTCGTTCCACATTTTCGGGTGTTCTAACAGTTTTCAGAGGTCTTTTTCTTTCTTTGTAGACATTCCCCGTTGCTCTGAAGACATCATGCTACATTAAAATACATTTTTGATCAGAAATATGACCTCGTGGAGGAATATCGAAGTGACGACGAAAGGCGTTTCGTATTGAAATCACCGACGGTGACTAACGGTCGTTAGAGAAATACGCCTCTACGGCAAAAGCGTGTTCCTGCCTCGATCACAGCATGTGCAAGACTGAGACGGGAGGGAACACAAATATCCCACTACCCCTTCCACCGAACCCCTAACCACGCCCCTCTTCTCCCTACGAACACCACTGGAATATGTTCAAAAAAGGAAGTTTTCACGCCCCACCCTGCATGTTGCTTGTGCAAAAATATTTAAAAGCATTAATTACTTAAGGTATCCGACTACGTTCAGAACCGTTATTTTAAAAAGGCGCATAAATGGATAATTTTCATGATATTTAGTATCATATAGATCAGAATACATGTATAAAATTGTTTTAAGGACATTTTGGCAACCAAAAAAATATCATTTAAGTACAATACTTTGGCAAAAAATTAACTTAGAATAACCTTTTTTCAAAATGTTCTCCTTTTATAAAAAATGCTTCTAAAATAATAATGTTTTATGTGTGTGTGCTTATATAAAGTAGAGACTTCTCCAGAGAGTCTGAACTATTTTTTTAAAAAAAATTCACATTATTTTCAGAGTTCCAACAATTGAAATAATTATCGGCATTTTTTTTCTTAAAATTTCTCCCCTTTGTTGTCATAAAACATGGATTAACCCACTTCTAAGTACTAATATATTTCAAAAATTCTAGTTGAGCCTCTGTACAGAGGTCTGAACTATGTACAGGCAAAATATTATTATAATAGAAGCATTTTTCACAAAAGGAAAATATTTTGAAAATGGGTCATTCTATGTTCATTTTTTGTCAAAATAGTGTACTTAAATAATTTTTTATTGTAATAATATTATTAAAACAATTTTATATATATTTTCTAATCTAAGTGGCACTAAATATCATAAATATTATCCATTTATATGCTTTTGCAAAATCACGA
Organism: Trichonephila inaurata madagascariensis; assembly: GCA_019973955.1. Lineage (NCBI taxonomy): Eukaryota > Metazoa > Arthropoda > Arachnida > Araneae > Nephilidae > Trichonephila > Trichonephila inaurata. The sequence continues at coordinate 40,688 of BMAV01021209.1, read as the reverse complement.
TTCCGAACGTAGTCGGATACCTTAAATATAGTTATATTACACCCGATAAAAAGTAATAAATAAGAAAAATGCATATAGTTTATTCAATTACTTTATGTATTGAAAATGGAAATGAAAATTTAAAGATGAGATTAAAAAAGGAAAAAAACAAAAAGCATGCGCTTTGCTTGAATTTTGTATGTTTCAAATCATAAACATGTTAGCTCTTTGTATAAATATAGGAGAAAAGCGACTCAAAAATGAATCCTCATCACTATATTTCTCACTCATCATTTGAAAATAAGACCTACAGTCTTGAAATTTAGCAGAAAGATTCCTTTCAATGAGTATAGGTTCGTTGAGAACGGGTTTTCCGAAAATCTATTCTCGTGGGGGTTGCGGGGGCGTTATAGTAAAAAATTCCCGTTTTTGAAGACTCAAAGATTAAAGTTTGATAAGCATGTTTCTTTTGTTGAGTAGAGACATACTTAGAATAAGTTTTGAGGAAATCGACTTTCAGGAGAGATTGTGAAGGGAGAGGGCTAGTTTCGGGGGTGTTATAGAAAAATAAAATTTCCCGTTTTTGAACTATTAATCTTACAAACTTGAAACTTCGAAAACACGTTTCCTCTGTTGAGTAGAGATCCAGTAAAACGAGTTTTGTGGAAATCGACTTCCAAGAGGGGGTTTACGGTGGCATTATAAATAAAAACAATCATCGTTTGTAAACAGTGTTACAGACTTTGAATTTGGCAAGCCCTTTTTTTTGTGGAGTAGAGATTCGTTATAAAAGGTGTTTGAGGAAATCGACTTTGGGGAGGGGCCTACCGGGCGTAAGCGATAAATATACTTTTGTTTTTGGAAAGTTAAGATCGGTCCTTTTTAAATCAAGAAGCGAGTGCTATAAGAATACTTTTCTCAATACAGTCGAAGGCTTAATTGCTAAGATCTAGATAACGATAACCTAAAAAGAATGTAAAGTCTTACAATGGCATGGAATATCCAGCGAAGTATGCGGATAACAGCTAATTATATAAAGAGTAAGAATACTTTTCCTCTTTTTTTTATAAATGTACCGACTCTTCTTAATATTCAGTTGAAACAATTGCGTATATATTAAACCCAAAATTTTAAACGAGCCTAAGCCAATCAAAAAGTAATAGCAGCAGTTTCTCTAAACTTATAAAGACTTTACTTTATGCGTAATTTTATTTTTTCGATCTTATCTCTCTTAAGCTAAAAATTCTGAAATGTTTAAATACCTAAAATATAGCTCTGGTGTTGTTTTACTTAAAAAGTTAGAAATAAAAGTATTTCTGGTAACGGTAATGGTTATTCATTTACGTGAAACCTTAAAGAAATCTCTATTATCCATTCATCAGAATTAGTTGAAAAAAGAATAATTTCTTGAAGTTACATAAAAATAGATAGCAGTCCACATTAAGTGCAGCGCAGCAACGTTGGTGGAGGAGTGAGTGGGAAGCCAATCTCCATTTAGTTTCTCTTTCAATGGAGAGCAAAGACAGAATGACGCTATATCTCCATGACAAGCTAGTCCGTCTTTCAACTGGCTGCCGCATCTCGACAGAACGAGGAGAGAAGGGATGAATTCCTTTAATATGAAGTATCAAAGAGAAAATTATTTTTAAGTCCTTAAACTCTTAAATAACTGCGAGTGGTTATTGGAAGGAAATTTTAAATAACCACTTGGCAGAAAGTAAGAAAATATAGAGAAGTTTAAAATAAGATCATGAGGGGGAAACAAAAAACTCTTGTAAAAGCTTGCACGGCGGGAAAGGGGATAATAAGAGTGAATGAGGTATTGTAAAAGAAAACAACTAGTGATAAATAACAATAAAAACATTAAAAAAACAACTGTAAAGTATTTTTTAAAATTAGATGCATTAAATACAATATTAATGTTTCTTCTTACTCGTATATTAATGCGTACTTCTTGCTTACGAGTTGTGAATAAAATAAATCAGTGTTATAATACAAGCATAGCTCAAATATCCACTTATATATATTTCTCTTAGGTTTTCTTCTTTTTTAGAAGTAAAACTGAATGCAAAAAAGAATAATTCAAATAAAAAAGCAACATTTATATCGTTTTAATAATGCTAATTATTTAATTATCATTTTTACGTTTTTTTTCTTTCAGTAATCAAATCTTTTTACAAATCACATTTCTTTAAAACTGAAATTAAGAGCATCGATCTAAAATTTATTAAATTTTTAAAAAATTTTAACTCGTAACAGATATTTTCAAAGATATATTTAGAAAACAAAAAATACTATATATTTTATGTATCCTAATTTAAAATTCTTGTAAGAGATAAAACAAAATTCCAAATAAAAGGAAAAAAAGCTTTATTCTGACTCAATGATACTAAAAAAAGGTGCAAAGATCCAGACAAATTTGCATTTGCCCTCTCTTTTTAAAACATACTTACAAAACATTATGCTGAAACAACAAAGATGAGACGCCTACATAAAATTTAGTAAACTATGCTTTTTTCTGGACCTCTTTATCCATTTGTTTTCCCGAGTCACAAAGGATATTTTTCCGATGGAAATTTTGTTTATCATTACTTTTCATCCTTTCAAGACCCCTAGACCTGATGCTTTTCTAAAAAGGTATATCTGTTCAACGGATATTTTCTTTGAAGCACGAGACTTCAGAAAACAATTAATAGCTTTTATAGGAAGTGAAATGTTAAAATACAATCGATCACCACTTGTGAATAGGAAAAGATCAAAGAAAGATTTCTCCATTAACTTTAAAATTATAGATGTGTTGTTTTTGGTGCCCCCTGATCGACGGTGTCAGATCATTTGTCGTTATCCACAGCTTTGAGCACCATACAGGTGAGAGTACGATTTGGCTTGGTTGTACCCCAATTTTGAGGGAAAACACACTGGGGGCAGGCATCCCACCTCTTTCCCTCTTCCACCAACCTCTCGAGAGGATTTGTGGTTGGATGAAAATTTAGAGTACCTCCCTACCGCTCAGGCACTATACGCTTACAAACATCGATGCCTTCTCCGGGATTCAAACCCATATACAGCAGTCAGCTTCACTAACCACTATACCGGAGAGGCGGCAGAAAAAATTGTAAACGTAAAGTTTTGTGCATCTGAAAGTACGATAAATATCTTAGATTCTTGACTCAAGATTCAACACAGCTGTATTACGAGGGCGAGTTGGAAAATAAGTTTCCCCTGTTGACTGTGGTCAGAGTTGTGTATGAAAGTCAAAACATAGATTGAGGCATTAAAGATAAGACATAACTTTATTTTTCCACGGAAGTGTCTTGTACATTGAGATATTTGTCATACAGCTTGATAAGTTTCAAAAAGCCCTCCAGCAAAAACTCAGGGCTTTGCATACAGAAGAAGGGTTTAATGGCTGTTGGCGAACGACGAAAAAGTAGGTGAACGCGCAAGACATCGATACATCATTGGGTTGAGGTCAATCGTGATCAGATGTATTCGGAAAAAGTGGCCTGGGCTGCTCAGAACTGGCGTTCTGTTGTTGGAGGACAATGCGAGAGCACACTCAGTGACGGCAATGCAAAATCATTTTACAACTCTTAGTTGGGAGTGCCGACACAATCCGTCATACAGTCCTGATCTCGCTTCAAGTTACTTTCATCTGTTTTCGACTTTGAAGAAGAATCACGCCGGAAGGCGCTTTGGAAGCAACTCTGAGGTCAAACAAGTCGTTAAACACTTCTTCCGTATGCAAAGCACTGAGTTTTCCTGGAGGGCTTTTGGAAGCTTATCAACCGATATGACAAATGTCTCAATGTACACGGTACTTATGTGGAAAAATAAAGTTATATCTTATCTTTAATGTCTCATTCTACGTTTTGACTTTCATACACAACTTTGGCCACAGTCGATAGGGGAAACTTATATTCCGACTCACCCCCGTAATATCAAGATATTGTAACGCCGTGAGTAGTTAGCAAACAAGGAAATTTGTCACAGCCTCATTTTAAAATTAAAGCAGTATTTATTTGCTCCATAGGTTACTAAAAAGTCCAATAAATATGCCAAGCCGGGTGGACAGTCTATTTCACGGGAGTTCAATCCTTTTTCCGAAAGGCACTCACTAATCCCTTTTCTTTTCAGGGCTCCTCTCCAGTTTTCTCCATCCAGGGCTCTACATCAAGCTTTCCATCCAGGGCTCCATCTATCTGTCTCCATCCAGGGCTCGATCTCTGTCTCCCTCCAGGGCTCGATATCCAAGTTTTTCCCTCTCGGGCTCTCTCTCTCCTCAAAATCAACCCCTTTTAAACACCAGGGGCGGGTCCACAACACGCCCCTCGTCTTTCTCATTGGCAGGCCAAAAAATGGTCTGCCCTCGTTCCTGGGCCACATTCGTCTCCTATTTGTGCGGCAAACACAAACACATTCCTGGTCTGTCTGGAAACTAAGGACGCCATAATTCTCCATCTAACTTCTGAACACCCTTATTCATCACACCACCTGGGTTTTATAATCCCATTCTCTCGGCACCGGCCGAGGCGACAGGATTCTTTCATACAGGCTTCGCCTATATGTCAACCTATTGTCACCGGCTCTCTTTGGATATTGTAACTTCCAAACTCGATGTCGGCGTTTGTCCGAGGTCAGACAATAAACAATGACCCCATGGTCACGTGCTCTTGTCACCTAGCGTCTGTTTGGATCTATAAAACTTCGCATGAATAGAAGGGTGAGGTTCACCCCAATCGAAGACGTCACAATATGAAAAAATATAACGGTTGTTGTTTCGGAGATTTCTATTTCCATATTGCTATACTTATTATTTTAAGTATGCATATATATTCTTTTATACGATGCACTGACACTAGAAGAAGAAAAACTTTTTCGAAGAACAGATGAGTAATCTAATAAATGATACAAGGAATAAGCTTTCGGTGTTAAATAAGTTTAATAGAATAGAAATACAGGTGTAAATCACAGAAGTAGATAAAAACTAATAATGTCTGAGTGAGAGTAACATTTATATACTAATTTTACAGATAAATAAGTTATAAATTCTTTCGGAATTGAAGAATCCCTACATGGTTTTTGTGACCACGGTAGCCTCTTTGTTATAGCCACGAGCTCATGACCGGAGTGTCACGGGTTCGAGTTCCGATGCCACTGAAGACCCGCCGTCTAGAGAGGGCTGATGTATATTACATATATCGAGGCTCAATGTCCTCCCGTTGGTGTAGCAGTTGGGAGAGGGGGTGCCAATTCAGATATTGTCCTCATCACTTGACAGTGGTTCAAAATTACGAGGTCCGTTGCCAGTAGCCCTCATGTTTCTTTATAGTGCGATGTAAATATAATTATATCACCCTCACACCTTTTTTCTCTGAACTGAATTTTCATTAATATATATATATATGTATAAAGATGCTGTGGAGGCATTATATATTTTAAAAAAAATCCGTTTTTGAACTATTAGACCTACATACTTGAAATTTAACATACATGTTTCCTTTATTAAGCAGAAATCCTTGTAGGATACATTGAATCTGCTTAGACTATATATATTGAGCTCAATACACACAGTCATTTGTGGAAATTGTTCACAAGATCAGTATTTATTTATTTTTCCGTTTTGTGAAACATGGATTAATGACTTATTCTAAATTATTTCTTCAGTAAGAAGGTTAGTGATAAGAGCCCAATAATTATAACACAATGCTCTTAAACAAGCAACACACAAATGCTTTCCTCTCCTACTCAAAAACAAAAGATTTTCTGTATTCTAAAAAAAGACGAATGTCAATTGAAAAAATATATATATATACACATTTGCTATATATATTTTTATTACTTACATATAACAATCGTCTCTTAAATTTTCCGGTATTAAAAATATTCCATAGAAATTGAAATCTTTTGCAATAATCGCTAAAAATTATGATCTTGCTTTTGTAGGAATTAATAAATTGCTATACTGCAAAGCTATTATGCAACTTGAAGAAATATTGTTAATTTAATATGAAGAAAAAAGAATAATTTTTGGTTATATATCTGGAAAATTTATGAGTCCTTATTTTCTAAAAGACTGGTACTCTAAAAACAGATTCTGAGCACAAATGAACAAGAAAAGAAATTCGAAACTCCTTTCTCTTTAAAAAAAAAAAGAGAGAAATTAAGCACTACTTCAGGAGTAAAAGATATTTTTCTTCTCATTTTTACTTTGACTCCTTCTATAGCTGAAGAGAGGTAATATCAGAGTTTTGATGAGATTCGCATAATGCGAGTTCGAAAAAATCAAATGAAAATTCCTTCTGGGTTTCTGAAAGTATGAAAGGGGTAAGGCTTTGAGAACGGAAATTAAATTTACGCGTCAGCGAAACTGACGTGACATACTCGTAATAGAGAAAGGTTCACCTTAGAAAAGTTTTAATAATTTTCCTATTACAAAACTGCACATAATATAAAGAAAAGTAAAAAACAAAAGTTAATAGGAGATATGCGGGAGAACTATACAGAAATTTCTATAAATTTGCAAGGTAATCCGGAGATTGTCTGAAAGAGTTATGTTATTTTGGGAATTTTGCAGTATTGGAAACCGTACCAGAAGAACTTTTTTGATTAGACGAACAATAATTTAAAGATTTTAGGACGTTTTTTTAACTATTTATTCTATGTAATTATCCTTATAAGACATTGTTATGTTGATCCGGGTTCGAGGATTTTATACAAATCAGTCGCAAAGAACAAGACAGTACTTTTTGACAGCGATGATAATTTATAGTCAAAAATCGAACCTTGAATTACAGGATTCAGCAGCAAAATTTGCAGAATGAATATCAGAAGGACTTCACACCTTCTAAAGCGCTCAGACACCAAATTGATCGACAAAAATGATGCCAATTTGGCTTTATCGCCAAGATTTCGCCAAGTTCTCATTTTAAACAGTATGATAAGGAAATTTAAATATTCGGTAATCCTTTTTTTTCAATTCCTACTGCTAGTTCACTCTCTTTTTTTCCTATATATATATATTATTTATATACATATCTTGTTCAAATTTTCAATCGTTAATAAAATACTTTTTATTCATCCACTGATATTCAAATACATTTTTTTAAAACTTGTAGTGGATGACTCTTAATATTAATATAGTTTTTTCAAGTATTAATTCATTAGTTAAATTTTATTTTTTAATTTTAAATTTATTCTGTGTTATTTCTGACGAAGTTAGAACTAGAGGATGCCAGTGAGTTTTTCAAACGAATTTTTCCTTGGCTTCAAATATAATTTTTAAAACTTGTAGTGGATGATACTTAGTTTTGATACAGTTTTTCAAATACTAATTCATGAATTAAATTTAATTAACTGAGATAAAAAAAAATTTTCTTTGTAGACCTAAGCAGGTATTGACTTGTTTATTGGTTTGATTTCATCAACCCGGTTGAATTGAATTTCATAAGACTCAATCTGTTTGAGACATTTAATATGAAACTATTATTTAGGAGTACCCTTTTTTAATGTATTATTAACGAAACAATTAAATGTTATCTAAAGGATATTTTAATTTCTACCAGGCTTTTTTTAACATTAAGTAAATCTTTTTTTTAGGCATTCTGTAAGGGCGCCCCCCTTGAGTGCTCTTCTCCTAAATTATCAGCGTGAGCTAGAGGAGTAGGAATAAATGAACTAGAAGCTGCCATAATCTTAATATTACTTTATTAAGATTTTAACTTAAACCAATAACAGATTAGATAATAATATGATATGTGAGAGAATCTATAGTGGCTTAACACACAATATATAATACCGAAATAACGTAACCCGGACCACTATCAACAACAAACTCGCCTAAGCTCAATTTCAATACGATCACAGATCCGAATATTTAAACGGTCACTCCTACCTTAATGTCCAACGAAGCCTCAATCTATCTGATCCTAGCTGAAGTTGCGGTTCACTGGCGTGCAATGGTATGCACCTTGACTAAGGGCTCTCTGTCACGGGTAACTTCTCTTGACTGTCACTTAACTTCTTGAAATACTCTTCACACTCGCCATACGAACTAACATAACATTGCCCAAGTGCCACACTGCTTACTCTAAACTTCTGCTATTTAAAAGCTTCCCAATTTGCAGCTTTCCTTCACGTTTTACTTCTCGGGTTGGTTGGAAAAGAATTGCCATTTATTCTGGCCCAAAAGAATTCAAAAGGATATGTTAATAAAAAAACGCGTGAGCCAGTCACAGTTCTATCTGTTGTAGCCTCGCTTAAACCCGGCACTCATACACAGGGATTTCACGTTTATGTTTACCCAGGTCAGGATGGAATAACTCAGTCACTACTCAAAATCATTCACTTCTGTTCAAATTCAAATTCAATATTAAATAATGTTCAAATTCGTAATTCATTCGTTATCGTATTTCAAAAATTCATTTCGAATTCGTACATTAAAAATGGAATAAATTAGTTTTTACCTGTCAGAAGTTGTGGTGACTATATTGATACGGCCAGTCGGATGGAGGGACAAACGTTTATTTACAACACAAACAAGACAGACAGGAAATACTATATACACTTGAAAACAAACGACTGCAGCGCCGCTGAACTAAAGTTACAACAACTTCCACTCTCTTCTTCACAAATATAAAAACAGGACTTAATTGTACACTTTAAGTTAATTAAAAACTCAGTAATATGGGAAACTTTCAACAGGCCGCAGGCCGTCGTTCCTTATCTCTCTAGTGTATGGGCGTAAAAACCACTACACCCTTACATAGCCTATACATTTGGGCTCTAACATATCAGATAAAATTTGAAACGTGTTTTGTTGATTATTATAATGCTGTCTCATACTAGGTTCATCTCTACTGGCTTTGTATAAGAAAAGGTTTATTTTTTTCCGCATTAAAAAAAGTTTTAAATACAACATTATTAGAATCTAAATCTCAAATTAACTTTAGGAGTAATTATATACTTAAGGTATCCGACTACGCGTTCGAAACCGTGATTTTAAAAAAGCGTATAAATGGATAATTTTCATGATATTTAGTGTCAATTAGATTAGAATACATGTATAAGAATGTTTTAAGGACATTACATCAAAAAAAATTATTTAAATACAATATTTTGGCAAAAAATTAACTTAGAATAACATTTTTTCAAAATGTGCACATTTTATAAAAAATGCTGATAAAAAAATAATACTTTGTGTGTGTGTGTGTGTGTGCTTATATAAAGCAAAGACTTCTCCAGAGAGTCTGAACTATTTTTTTTAAAAAAATTCACATTATTTTCAGAGTTACAACCCATTGAAATATATATATATATAATTATCGGCATTTTTTTCTTAAAATTTCTCCCTTCTGCTGTTGTGAAACATGGATAAATCCACTTCTAAGTTACATATTTCAAAAATTCTAGTTGAGCCTCTGTACAGAGATCTGAGCTATATACAGGCAAAATATTATTATAATAGAAGCATTTTTCATAAAAGGAGAATGTTTTAAAAAAATTGATCATTCTATGTTAATTTTTGTCAGAATATTTTATCAAATAATTTTTTATTGTAATACTATTCTTAAAACAATTTTATATACGTTTTCTAATTTAAGTGACACTAAATATCAAAAATTTTATCCATTTATACGCTTTTGCAAAATGACGGTTCCGAACGTAGTCGGATACCTTAAGATATATTTAGAGGTAGT
>BMAV01021209.1:11646-24963 GCA_019973955.1 Trichonephila inaurata madagascariensis | reverse complement strand
GGGGGGGTTACATTCTAATACAACACGTAGACGAAAGCGTTGAGCTGTAACTTCCCGGTGGAAGCTGGTGTTAGGGGGTTCGAGTAAGGATCAGCCATAGTAATTCAAACAATTTTATTATCACTTAATCACACTTGACAACTTAAAGGGGAGAATGCACTCAAAACATTAAACCCGAGGAGCAATCATTTTGGATTGAATTAAATATCATAGAAATAAACACACTTATCTTATTATTGGAGCACTCCAGACTCCACTTCTTTGATTATCTTTAGATAACTTGGCTAACTATACAACCTCCGATCGTTATCTTATTCACGATTCAATATCCACTTTCAACCATTCCCGCCTAATCTACTGCAAACACTTAAATAGAAGTTCTAGTTTGAATAAATCCCATCTTCTTCACAAAGAGGATCTTTCAATTGAAATCACAGTTAAAAAGATTAATTTTACCCAAGAGGCTTATTAGTAGAATCGCAGATGGACCAGTTACAAAGCGGTAATCTCTATGCTAAAAAAATTTGTTGGCCTAGAGGAGGTGTGTGTGGGGTTGAGCCCCTAAGCCCTACCTTTGTGTACGCCACTGGGTGATGGACCTTGTAAATTTGAACCATGGTCAAGTAATGAAGACAGCACCTGATATGGAAACCCTTCTCCTAACTACCACACCAATGGCTGGATATTGAGCCTCTACAGATTTAGCACGCTCTCCACACGGTGGGTCTTCAGTGGTACCAACACTCGAACCCGTGACACTATGGCCACGAGTTCGTGGCCAAATTTATCTGTGAGGAAAGGAGATTTAGCTTCATTTGTTAATTTTTAAAATAAATTTTTGTATCCCATAATACAAATGATTTGATGTATTTAATCAGAGTTCCATTACAAGTTCACATTTAAGAAAAGGAACTCGTAATTTTAAAGCAAAATCTGCTGAAGAAAATGGCATTTTTGTATCTGACGATCTTTCAATCCAGTCCTTCTGCACGACCTTTGTTCGCAAATTTGAGATTCAACCCTCCCCCACCCTTACGACATACGACATTTGAGGAAAAACGTCTATCATTCCAGGAAGTTCAAGGATATATCTCTTAATTATCATGTCTCTAGTAACACATGCGATTTATGTAATAAATTAGGTACAATTAGGATTTAACTATGCCATTCAATCAATATTAGTTGGATAGTTAAACTTTAAGCTATTAATAATACTAGTTATTCTAAAAAAATTTAGCCTATTTAAACTTCTTGAACAACCAAAGAATGCTTTTAAATTCAATTTTAATTGTTTTATACTCAATAAGGAATTTTTAGTTTTAATATTATTTATAAGAAATGTAGTATAGAGCAGAGGAGAGTAATTGTTTTAGCTCGAGGATCACATTATGGAAACTTAGGATATCGAAGGGCTGCACTTTTTAAAAATGATTGCATTTATTAATTAATTTTTTTCTTGGAAAAGGCATAAGTTGTACCATAAAAATCAATTAATATTAGTTAAATAATAGTGGCTGTTAACTTAATTTCTTATTTCTTATCATCTATAGTGTTAGAATATTCAACTTTTGAATCAGTTTAATGAGACAAAAATGCACCTTATCGCATTTTTCGGCCTTTTTTTTTTAAATCAGTAGTGAGATTGCTTGTTAAAATTCTCATCATAACCTGCAAGTTATTGTTAGCCAATCTGCATCGATGTTTGCTCTTGTTGATCAGCATGGAAGGAAAACTTTGCTCATAAACGTATGTTAATCCAAACAATACAGAAAACATTTTCTTTGTAACTGGAGAAACTAGACTTGGCATTCCGCAAAAAACTCTACGCGAGTCACATCTGGACCGCGGGCTGTTATTTGCCCACTTCTGATGTAGAGGATTTACATTAACAGAATCTAAGAGGACATTCCAGTTGCCTCACTTTTCTTACATAGATTAAAACAGAATTAAAAAAAGGAATATCTATATTTTTGTTTATTGAATGCTTTAAAACTGTGTGTTCATTTTTACTTGACTTAAACATCAAATTCAGTATTGATAAGTACTGATTCTAAATTATAATTACCAAGACTGTTACTCGTCAATTTCAAGTCCCTTTGTTATTCAATCATCTAGTATAGTGTTAACCCATTGAATTTTCTGTTTTTTGAAGAAAAAAAAGTCTTCAGAAAATTTCATGGTCGTTATTTATCAATTAAATTCACACAAGTTTTTCATTTTAGGACAATATATAATTTTGCTCTTTGAATTTTGTAACCTCAATTAAGACAATATCTCATTATACGCATCACATCTTTTAATGAAAAGGACTAACTTTTTTTTTAATGTGTTAAAATTTTCTTTAGAACAGGGGAAAAAACCATCCTTTTTTTTACAGAAATGCATGGCTTTATTTATTTTATCTTCAAATTAAAAAAAAAGAAAAAAAAATTAAAGATAAAACATTATATTATAAATTTTCTCAAAAGATTAATATGAAAGACAGTAATTTTATTTTAAATTAATTTTACGTATGATAGGTTTTAAATAGAATTAAATCTATTGCAGAACTTTCTTCTCAGAATTTTAGATAATATAGGATAAGGAGATGTGAAGCTTTAGTTTTACTATCTATTATAAAAATAAAATGCTGTAACAATTTTATATCCTAATAAATAGGGGTCTACTACCACTAAACTAGGTGAATTTTACAGTACTTCCTTCGCGCGATTGTCCTCTATAAACCAGCATCACCACTCTTACAACTTGATGAACATTATGAGGTCAAAACTTTGTAATCCTTTGACGATTGATTTGAAAAATGAGACAGCTATGAGACAACCCCACAAAACCTAATTAACGAAAGAGTTTCCTCATAATATGGAGCTTTACCTAATTTCCATATGGATGTTTAGATAGATGTCTTTCTCGAACGTGAAGGGAGTTTCTCAGCAGTAAATAAAGGAACTCTTGTGTATTTATAAATCTCATAAATGTACATAAATTACCACATAAAATATGTACATAATTGCCCCATTATATTTCATTATTATATTTAAATGCTAATATATATCAATTAAATACTATTTATATATAATCAACGTAGTAGCTCACATAGCTATACTAAAATACTTCTATAAAATATAAGAATTAAGAAATATGCAAAAGTGTATGAAGTATTATATACAGGTGGTTATCAAAATAATGGAAACACCTTAGATTTATGAAGAGAATCCTTTTTATTTATAGAGAAGCCTTTGGCATATAATACAGCTTGGATTTGCCTAGGATTTGATACATAAAAGTCTTGAATAGTGTTTAGAGGAATATTGTACCATTCTTTATGGAGATATTGTGAAAGTTCTGGAAAATTTGCTGATGGAGTATATCGATTCTGTGTATTGAGTGATTTAAAATAAATCATAATGGTTCAATTATATTAAGGTCGAGTGACTGTGTGCGCCAACATTGATATTTATCTTCGTCTTCGTGTTTATGAAACCATTGTTGGATAAGTCCCGCTGCATGGATAGGTGGATTATCATCCTGGAAAATTCCATTTTCTGCAGGAAACAAAATTTGCGTCATAGAATGGGCCTGCTCAGGTAAAGATTCTCGATACTTCTCCCTAATCATCCTTCCTTTCAGGATTGCGATTGGTCCAGCAGAAAACCACGACATGGTTGCCATATCATGACAGATCCATCTCTACGTTTGGCAGTTGGAAGGAGACAATCACGATCATATGCTTGTGCAGGTGTCCTCCGAATGTGCACCCATCTTGTTATAAGGAAAAGTGTGAAAGACAATTCGTCAGGCCGTATTACTTTCTTCCACTTATCAATCGACCAGGTTTTGAAAGTATGACACCACTGTAGACGACGTTTGGCATTAACATCTGTGTCAAGAGGCTTGGAAATTGCTACTGTACCGTAAATGTTCTGTATATGAAGGTACCTTATAACTGTAATCATAGACACTGGCAAATCCAGACGCTGATTGAGCTCTGTGGTCATTTTTGCTGCAGTTGTTCACTTTTTAGGCACTACACAATCCACTTCAATACCAGTCGGTCTCTTTTACTGAGTTTCTCTTTCCGTCCACTATTTTGCTTTGCTGAGCTTGTCTTGCCACGCTGTGTGTATGCTGTTATGACTTATGACACTGTATCTCTAGAAACGCCGAAAAAAAAAAGCTGGGATGTTTCGATCGCACTTGCTCCAGCTAGAAGGGATTCTACAATTTGGCCTCTTTGAAAATTTGAAAGGCCCGACTTTTTACGCTTTTGAAAAAAAAATCCAAGACTTACAGGGCTTCAATAAAGCTACTACATACTACCAGAAATTATACATTTCTATTTATAAAAAAAATGGTAGCTATTATATTTTGATGCTTACAAAGCGTATTAAAAATGTCACTTTTATTGACAGGTGTTTTCATTATTTTGATAACCACCTGTGTATATATATGTGCGCTGTGTGTGTGCTTATTTTAAAACTTCAACATTATTGTAAGACAAGAGTCGTATTAATAAATTCTAGTAAATTTCTTTAAAGAAATTATATATTTTAAAATATAGTAAAATCCCGAAAACTCAGCCTATTTTGTATCGAAGGTTAGCCCAGTTTTTGAAAATACCGGTTTATCGAGATAATGGGATTTAAAAAAATAAGTACGAGTGTTTCCTCAGAAAATATTGTACTGAAATTTTATGCATTGTTTCCTTGAGAATACAACAGAAAATAAATTGCCCAAATTCCCTTAAACAAAAGAAAAGTATGTACTCAAGTACTTTATGAAGGCATAAAGTATTTAAAACAGGAAAATGAAAATTAATGAATACAGTATTTTACCTGATCAGACACTCCTCAGAAAGATACTTTATGAAGGGATAAAGCTGTCTGTACTGAAAATTAATTGCCGAATTTTAAAAAAAAATGCTACTTTTACTGGTTACTGGGTTTTATTCGACCTGCCAAAGTATGCCTGAGTTAGCCAGACTGCTGTGTGTTATCTGTGACTCTATTGCATAAAAAAAATTATCTACATAATTTAAATTAATGTGGAAGCTTGGGATTATTACAAATAGCAAATAAAGCCGCAGGGTTAAAATTTTACTTTTGAGAATATACATCTTTCTTCATTTATATTAGTTTTATAAAAATAAACAAGGAAACATATTGAATTTATTTTGTTCTTTAAAGCGTAATATTAAAGGACCCATTTTTGTAGCTTCTTAGAGAAAATTACACGTTATGTTTGTTACTTATATGTTTCAATTACTTTCACACAAGTAACTACCTTACTTATATATAAATAATTCTTTTTTATTAAAGCCACGCTTCTTATATTAACTAAAAAACACATTGTTTAATGTTTCATACATTTTTTTCTCCTTCAAGATCCTCTTGAATGCACCCATACACATGCAAGTCTACTGTGAAAACTTAAAATCAAGTGATTAAACATGTTCAGCTAAAAACACTTAAAATTTCTCTCACGCATGAAGGATGAATTGTTCGGGAAACAAATTTCGTGTTCAGCAACATAACAGACCATTATACTTATTTTAATTACCTGAAAAGTTTCACACGTGCTTTTATTCCCATGCACACATCATCCACAATTTTGGTTATTTATTATCTCTATTCAAGTGGCGTGCACAAACCTTTTTTATGGGTGGGTAGAGGTGCATTCTAAAAAACATGTTGACGGAAGCTTCAAATGTTAATCTCTAACGAAAAAATTAAAAAAAAAAAATTAGCCTATATGGGAGTTAGAGCCTCTAACCCCTTTGTGTACGCCACTTTCTTTGTTTATTTAGATATTACGGTATGTTTAAGATATTCAGACTTTTATCACATCCAAAAGTGAGCAATGCGACATTTTTTATTCGCAGATTGTATAAAATAATAGATTTAAATAGATTCGGTTATAATATTTTTAGGCCTTAATGAAGGGCTAAAATTCTTTCATTTTGAAAACATCTATGTGTTAAACATTTAAGAAATACGAGTCTTATTTTACCATTTATCTGTGCAATGGAACAAAGACTCTAATTATTCCCCTCCCCCGCGTCATGCAAGTTTTTATCGCGTTTAGTGTGGCAACTTCACCCCTCATAATCTTATTTCAAACTTCTCTACCTTTTCTTACTTTCTCTTCCAAGTGGTTATATAAAACTTCCTTTCAATAACCGCACGCAGTTATCTCAGAGGTAACGTGCAACGGACTTAAAAATATTATTCTCTTAATCCTAGTTATTAAAGAAATATATCCCTTCTCTCCTCGTTCCGTCGAGATGCTGCAGACGGTTGAAAGACGGGCTTTGCTGTCATGGAGATGGGACGTCATTTTTTCTTCGTTTTCCTATGAAAGCGAAACAGAAACTAAATCAACTGGGAGAGTGGTTTCCACCCACCCCTCCACCAGCGTTGTTGCGCTGCATTTAATGTGGACTGCTTTCTATTTTTATATGTAACTTCAACAAATTGTTCTCTGTTCAATTTATTATGATGAGTGGATAATAGAGCTATCTCTAAGGTTCCACGTAAATGTATAACCGTTACCGTTACAATGAAACAAAGATACTCTTCGAAGAATTATGCACGCACGCGTCTAGGAAAAATGGCTTTTTTTCCTCTAAGAAATTCTCTTTTTTTTATTTTTAACTCATTAAGACAATTTCCGGATTTTAAATAATCAAGATCATATTTTCGAAAAAGTGTACACTTGATATCAGTGCTACAACTATTTAAAAAAAATTGTTCTCCATCTGAAGCTTTGGAAAAACTATATTTGATTATGCGAGAGTTTTTTATTTAATATCTTTCTCTGAAAATTTGTAGTATCAAGATGAAGTGCAATTTTTAAATTTCACATAAAAACACTTCTTGTATACGCATGCACGTGCACTCCCGCACACACGCTCACACATACACCGCATTTTATCAAGAAAACTCGAGCTTTCAGTCTTTGTGATTTTGACAGGAGTTTGTTCATGTATTTGATTAAATATTTTGAAAAGTTTGAAAGTAAAAGAAAACTATACCTTTGGAATGTAATTCTCTTAGTAAATCGATGAGTTGCAACCGGGGGAGGGAGCCTTAAAATTCAAAAAAAATCTTTGCAAAATCTAAGATTTCTCCACCTTTTTCTAGCACTAGAAAATCATAGAAAAACAATATATGTTAAAAATCTATTTGAAGATAGAATTCATGGGAAACATTTTCTGTTGTATTCTGACAAAGAATTATATGTTTAAGGTTCAAAAGCATATTCATATAAATATGAAGAAATTTTTAATCATCCAATTTATATGCTTGAAGAACCCATTCAATATAGCTTAGCAAAATATATTTTTATGCTTTTAAAAAACTGTCTTTCAATATTATCTCAATATCCTTTCTTAATTCTCCATTAAAGTGATATAAGCTAATTAAAAGTCTTCAACGATAATAAAAAACATGCTATAAAAAGTCATAGCTATAAGAAAAAATTAAGGTCTTATAGGCGAAAAAGATTCCTAACCATACTTTTAAATCAAATTAGCTCAATTTGTATTTCTGCACGGAAAAAGGAAAATTCTAAGAATCAATTACACTCGGTAAGCCAAAAGAAAAAAAAACTCAAAAGATAACATTATACTAGTTAAAATGTAATTTTGGTTCTTATTTATGTAGAAACTTTTGATTTTTTTTAACCAAATTTTTCTTTCTTTTTTTTTAAAAAACTGTACTTCAATACTTACTGTATTCTACTTAAAGTTGTGTGTAAGGTTATAATGAAACGTGTGCTTTAAAATATTTTTGCCTTAGAGACATATTCTCTTTCATCAGCTCTTAAATGAGTAGCGTAAGCATCCATTTGGTAAAAAATTCAATCTACTTAGCTTAGAAGACCTCTTAAAATATATATAAAACTAATTCTCTCTCAATAAATATTCCTATATAATCCATGCTTAATCCTAGTAAAAGAACATGCAGGAAACAAATTAAATGAAATATATCAATTTTTTTTGTGTTAAAAATTTTAAGGGGAGCTAACTTTTCTTTCATACAAGATTAGCATAAATGATAAAATCACTTTGAAAAGGCCATATTTTCAAAAGTATTTCACGTACACACATGAAAGATATTTGAAAAGGATCACAAACTCACCAAATTTGTATTGTCTATTCCACCCTCTCATTGGCGTATCCCAACTCTTGATTACCTGAACGATGAACTTCCGCATCGCTGGGTTGGGCGTATTGGTAAGAATGACCTAGCTTTTCCCCCCTGGCCTCCCAGATCGCCTGATTTAACGCCCCGCGACTTCTTCCTGAGGGGGAACATTAAGGACCTTGTTTATGTACCCGCACTACCGCAATAATTAGTAGAACTCAAGAAACGCATCAGTGCTACAATGTAGACCAAGGGTGTCCAACCCGCGGTCCGGGGCCACATGTAGCCCGCCTTGAATAATTTTGCGGTCCGCGAGATTCTTTACAACTTTACAAAATTCGACTATTTTGTACAATATTTTTGTTTAAAGAGTTTTTTTCTTTTTTGTAAGAAATAAATCCCGTAACTGTTATTATTTCATCACGTTGCCTCTGTTACTGCGAATCTTTTTTTTCTTTCTAAATTGAAATTTATCAAACATAAATCGTCGTTCTCAAACTTAACGCACGAAAATCTGCAACGTCAATTACGATACGCAAATACACATGCATTGAGATCAACTTACAATAACTATGTGAAAGAGTTGAGAAACAGATATCTCACTAATTAAATAAAATAAACATTATTTGACCATTGCATTATTATTATTATTATATTATCCATGTTTATATACATGAAAAACAATGAAAACAATAATAATATAACAGTCTGTTTTAAATTTTCACTCCAACAAATGTTTGTAATGGATCTAAATCTAATATAAAGATATATATTTTTATATGCGGCCCGCGGGATTGTAAAGTTCTTCCGAAGTGGCCAGTGAGGTCATTTGGGTTGGCCACCCCTGATGTAGACGACAGGACTATGCAACATGCTTGGAATAAATTCGATTATTATCGTGTGTCGCTTACCAAAGGGGCACATAATGAGCATTTGGTGAAGTTGATTTAACTTGTTGAGTTTGTGGTTTTTTTCGTATATCTTTCCTGTGTGTACGTGTAGAACTTTTGAAATTATAGCCTTTTCAAAATGAATGAATTATTTATACCAACCGTTTTCAATAATCAAATCTCAATATTGTTAAAATTCATCTTGTATATGAAAAATAAACTTTATACCGATAAAATACTTAGTAAAACATCCCTTTTCTTAATGCAAGTGTAACTCATGCTTCGTAGTTGATGTATAAAAATTGTATCAGTAATCCATATAGTTTCTTTTTTGGCTGATAGATATTCCATACAAAGCACAAACATAGAGAGTAGTCTGGAAAGAAAAATTTCAATTAAGGTTCCTACTTTCTGGAATTTAATTCAGTCACAGCACTCAAAGTAAGTGCAAAAAAGAAGTCTGACAGCATTAGAAGAATATGAAGAGATTTCCATTAATTTAAACGATAATTAATTTAATAGACCCAAAAAGAAAAATAAAGCAATAATGAAGTGAAACAAAAAGTAGCAAATAATTTTGCTTATAATTGAAAAGAAATTACTTAATAGCAGGGGGTTACACTACGAACTTTTAATAGATTTTATTCAATATCTTTTTGGGTTTTTTTATCTTACATCAGCTGAATTTTTTAAAAAAGTTATTGGACCGTCACAGAACTGTGATGAACAAAATGCAGCGTTAAAAAGTATTTCTTTATTTAAATAATATTTTGTGTTAGAAAAAAAAGTATTTTATAAGGTATTAAATCCTGTAATTTTAATGGAATCATTTTTTTTTAATTTATACTCGAGTATATATAATTTTAAGGCTAATTCATGACTTTCAAGATTATGAATACTAACATGGCTTCCTTAGTGACGTAAAAATACTTCTTGACAAATACACTTATTAACAAATATACTACTTGGGAGTGTGAAAATGCTACTATATATATAACTAAGAAAGAATGGCTAGGAAAAGATGCAATTAACAGGAGAGACATAACTCACCTAGTTATATAAGTAATATAGAATGTGCAACTGATCTGCTTTGTGAGTACATAATATAGGAAGAAACTTGCCGATGCCGTAAGTTTCAGAGAAATGTGTTATAACGGAAACGACTGGTCTCCCCCGACGGAAGCAGTTTTTTCAGACAGATGAGTTTATATGAAATTGTATGATCGAACACAGAATGGGTTAGTTCAGCCATTGCATTGTATCAAACCGTCATCTACCTCCTCCCACAAGGCATCCGGCTGTAAATATCGTTAGAAGAAGAGAATGTGCCACGTTTGAGGTGTCTGTGCAGTCAGAGACACGTCAACACACGTGGATCTGTGCAACTGCCGGCAAGCGTTAAAAGCCTCGTCATCCACTTTCAGACAGCTGTTGCAGCTCACGCAGGATATCCTAAATGCCCTCATGATCCACCAAATGGACTCCGATGGCTTGACCTCTTGTTGTACATTAAGAAGACTTTCAGGGACTCAACAATACCTTGTCTTCCATTTTCAATAATCTTGGGCAAAATATTTCTGTGCAATGGAAAGATACATAATCCTTTTTCTCCAGCAAATAACACACGGACATTCTCCGCGTACGTGTCTGACGTCAAAATGGTAGGAACTTCAATTCTCTAGTAATCAACAACGGAACCCCACACCACGTGATATCGCAGAATCCTGATTTGGGGTGCCACCGTTTGTGATAGTTGGTCACTACTAATCAAATCGTGATTTCCTAAACATATATGAATGAAGTTCTGCTGCTGGTTGCACTACTTTTAATTCAGGCCATGATAAATGCCCTTTCCAGTAGGATAATACCTGACCACCCAGCTTATAAACGAAAGTCACGACGACCAGGGATTTTTTTGCCGGCTTCCACTAATGTTTCATCCTCTAACGCATTATGGACGTGGTTGTTTGTCATTTTCGAGCGGTGTCACCACCTCACTTAGTTGAATGATTTTTAATTAATGCTACACTGAAGCTACAATATGGCTATTAGTGATGGTTCTCGTAATTCTGAACTGCAGTTATGTGACGAGGATGATACTTGAATTTTTTGGAATTCCACTCTTCACATTTCTTTGATGACTTACATCAGCTCCTCTACATGGCGAGTCTTACCACAGCCCTCAGAGGACGAAATTAGGTAAATTACAAAGAGTGAATGGTGGTACATCCCTGTAGCCATAAAACTCGTACAACCATTGAGTCTTCTCCAGAATGTATTGCTGCCTATATGATTACCTGCAGTGGATTTACTATCTATTGGTAGCCTAGTATTGCTGTTTACTGCATTGTTGTATCGTGTTGAAATAAATGTAATTTACTATTCGCGGTTATCTTTCTCTGCTGATTTTCATCACTTTCAACAGATGCGTCACTGTTTTGATTTCACTTTCATTGTCACGTAATGGTTGCATATTCACTTTTCAAATATCAGTCCTTTTATTTCAGTTTTGAAATATTTATTATTACGATACGTTACGACACGAACACACACAAACAACTAAATATTCGTTAAAAAATTTATATTTCGTGGGTAGGCCCACCAACCGATTCCGGGGTTTCATATATATATATATAATCGGCCAAAGTTATTTAAAGACTAAATTGAATTCCCCATCGGTTGGGGAAGGTTCACACAAATTTGCCTTTAGGGATTACTGAAAAGCAAGTCACCATAGTCAGACTGTGCACTTTTTGTGACAAAAAAATTCTCATTTATTTACATAATTTGTTGTATCTCAAAACAGAACTCATTTATAATTTAATGAACTGAGTTTAAAATAAATGATGTAGAGAGAGAGAGAGAGAGAGCAGCGGTGTTTCTCCATTATACAAAGCATTCATTAAGCTATTTACATGAAAAAAAAAGTATTTATTAAAAGGTAAGCTTTGACGCACGCTCAAAGCCGTCTGATCACTCTAAACGTATCAAGAGGTTTTTCTCTTTCCCTTTTCGAAGTACTTTACCTCCCCTGTTGCCACAGGCGAGAAGAGAAACCGTCCGTCACTTAGTCGTGCTGTCCTCTCCACACACTCCCCTCTTTTCATTCACAACATAATAGGTTAATTTATGGAAGACAATTAATTGGTTAATTTTGTGGAAGCATGTGAAGATAATTTATAAGAAATTAAACAAACCTATACAAAACCTTAGAATAAAAATAATTGTATAATGGTTAGATTGTGAGACTAAGCTAGGTGTACATTTAAAAGTAGGACAGAGACAAAGAAATTTCGTATATCTAGAAGTCTTATTAAACAATTGATGGAGATTTGATGAGAAATATACTATCTGTATCACTGCTTTTTAATATGGTTCATGTAGAGTGAAAATAAAACATAAGAATATATCGTATTCTATATTATGTGTAAGGTAATGTTGAATCAATATAATATTTAAAAGAAGAAAAAATATTTTAAAAAACGAAAAAAATGCTTCTATTCGCAGTTTACTATCTATTTTTAATGTTCTTTTTTGATAATCCTTAGCCGGTTAGTTCAGAAATATTTTTTTAAATCCTTTTTTAAACATCATTTTATATAGGAACACATATGACAGAATAAAAATCATAACACAATCATAAGAATCTGCTTATGTTCGGTAAAAATCTTTTAGGTTCTGTTATGTGACTAATTTTTTCCCGCTTTCAAATTTAAAAACAACATTAACATTTCATGTGAAGTGTTGTTTCCCTCATTAATCTTGAAGGATTAAACTGTCTCGGCTTCTAGAGATACGAAAGGATTCTTCCTAAAGCATCTTTTATTTTAAGCATTGTTACTGAGTCCTGATCAAGTAGAGTTGTTACTGGATGAGTTAATGGCGATACTACTTTTGATTAACATGATTTATGAGTGAATGAGAGTTTTATTAATATCACGCTATAAAGCTGCACGAGGGCTATTGGTGACGGACCTCGTAATTTTGAACCATGGTCAAGTGACGAGGATGACACCTGATGGGGCATATCTCCCTCTCCTAACTTCCACACCACACCAACGGGAGGAAGTTTGAGCCTCGACAGATTCAACGACGAACCACAGTCCTCTCTACATGGTGGGTCTTCAGCGTCACTAGGATCGAACTTATGACCTGCCAACCATGAGTCAGTGACTTTGACTACTAAGCTACCGTGGAAAAAAGATCATTGCTTAACCCTTTCGTGGGCCTTGGGAAGATTGCATTCCATCAACACTATCTTACAAAATACACCTGTAAGCAGC